>JACATO010001046.1:452500-490000 GCA_018389105.1 Nautilus pompilius
TAATAATAATAACTCTAGTGCTTGTGTATGTGCATATGTCTCTATAGCGATAAATAATTCCATTCTCTACTCTCTATCTATTTGCATACTTTCCAACTTTCCACAAATTAAGAGTGGATCTCGTTCGCATATTTCAATGTACTAACAACGAACACAAGCTCTTGTTCTTCTACCCAAGCGACCTCACAAGGGGTGGACAGAAAGGTGACGTCACACTTTAGTCTCATCCTCGCAGGATAAAATCAATAAGTCGGTTTCGCAACGGACACGTGACAGAGAAGAAAAATGGCTGACTGCCTTGCTCGCCCACCCCGAGGACCTGAAGAAAGAACCAGTGCTACAACAAACAAACAAACTCCGCTTTAGACGCCCTTCCTCGAAGGATAGCGCGACTCACTGCTCCATTTCCGACTGTTTCAGGCAACGTGAAGAAGTTCACACTTACACCGTCCACGAGAACGGGAGATTTCTCAACCATGGCGGAATTCTGATCGCTTACGGATTTTTCGCGGACCTGATCGCGAAAACCGACAACTGCAGGTTCCTGGGGATAATCCGTTTTCCACGTAAATACACGCATTTCTTTAAATTTTATTTATCTATTTCTCGATTTTAAAAACGTAGTTTCTGTTTTTCCCGCTCTGACGCCATCTTCTACGTCAGCGACCCCACGGGGGACGCCGGGTGGAGCAAACTCCTGGACCGGTTAATCTTTTATCTCTCGCCGCCAGGGGGCAGTCAGGATCGGGGGACGTCGGTTTGTCCGGTGAACGTCCAGAGCTCAAGTAGTGTTTATTGTTGGTAGCAGTATAAGTTTACAACAAGGGCGCATAACCAACGCGAAGCGAGGCCTTTCTGAGATCTTCCGTTATCCGTTCTGCGAGCAGACATCCGAGAGAAACGAACCCGGGGCGCATCGCGCTCAGTTTAAGCTCCTAGGAATACCGACCCCTTAGAACGAGCTGCCAATTCCCAGTTTTGCTTTTACTTCTCGAGAGACAATCACGCCTGACCCTCCCCCCCCACACATACACACACGTCATTTTAACCCCTTCCCCCGCGGTAACCCTAATCGCAAATCTCTCCCGGTTTCTGCACCGGACAACTTCGACATCTTTCCAACTCGAATACTGGGAGCCAGGAGGCCATCTCGACTTATCCAAGAACCGTCTCCCCGAACCGAGCTATCTAAGACGGAAAGAAGCATTGCCAAAACTACACATATATTTTCGAGTGTTCAAGTTTCGTCAGTTTGTGTCGTTTTGTTTCTTCAAACGAAGGCAAATAAATGAATGTATTCATCTTCTTTTTCTTTTTTAGTAACTATGCTTGCATCTTTGTTCGATATGAGAAAGTTCGATGCAGTGATCGATTATCTATCATGCGAAAAACCGATTACCTTGGACAGCTCTGGGTAAGTCTGCTCCACTTAAAGCGATTTCCTCTTTTCCTCTCGTTTTAATTGAGATGCTAACGCTGTTTTGGTTTCCGGCCCCTCTTTCGGAAAAGTGGACACGGGCAATTGACCTCTCCTTTGCACGCGGCGTTCTCCGAGATCGCGAGCCGCCGGAACGAAGAGTGTATCACATCACGTGACTGAACGACTTCCGCTCGCTAACCAACTCACCGGTGTTCAGCTACTTTGTTTTAAATTGTAGAACACTCTCCTCGCGCTGCTGGCTTTGCGTTGGCGAGTTTTCTCGAGTCCGACGACATTTTAGAAGTGACGTAATTAACGAGACAGTCAGCGGTTAACCTTTCTTCTTGCCCCATGGTGGAACACATCTGGGATGCTAAACCGATAGGAAGCGGGAGATGATCTTTATCACATTTCGCCTAATACTATTTATTATATTATATATCTATTTTTTTGCATCGGTTATTGATTATTTGCAGTCTAGGGACTTTCTCTGGTGTTCAAGTCACCCAAAGAGAATGGTTTCTTTCTAAAAGAATATTAAACCAGGTGACTTTCCATTTCCCTTTCAGCGATGGGTCCAGCAGCGAAAGTGGAAACACGGCAGGTACGCATGTCTGTGTTCTAAAAGGATTTTTTTTTAAATTTTAAACTATTATAAGTAACAAATTTCTTTTTTGTTGTTGAAAGTTATTACGTTTGGAGAATCGTTATACAAGAAAGGAGTCAGAGAGCGACTACTGAACACACACACACAAGAGTCTGGGATCGCGATGGGTTCCCAGACGTTAATGTGGGCTGCCTCCGCATTTCATTAAAATGGAAGACAGCTTTCACTCTAATAAAAACTCCTTATAAAGTCTACGCTCCACGAATCTCCATTTAGTACATCATCGGGGTCGAACACTAAACCCCTGACCGTCAAGTACGCATTAATTAATCCAGATTTCCCCCGACGACAGACCCTCTAGATCGCGGACCGTCTCAACGCGCCCTGTCGTCTTTGCTTTCTGCGGAAGTCCCCGCTGGCAGCCCTGCTGCTACATCTCGCCGGCGACTGCGCAGTCGTGTGTGTGTCTGTGTGTGTGTGCGTGTGCGCGCGCGCGCAGGAAGTGACGGTCACGTGCTAGCGGACGGTCGTCCCGACGAACACGGCTCCGGTCGCGTAATGGAGTCGAGCGGCGCGGAGGGAGAGACCAACGAAAGCGAAGCAATCCTGTTAACCTTTAGACGAGGCGAAGAGTCCTGTAACTTACTTCGATCTGTTTTCTCTTGCGCTGGAGGGTGGACGGCGGTCAGTGGTCGTTTCATCAGCGCCAGCGCCATCTGCTTTCAGCTGAAGGCGGAAGACAAAGCAGCCTTCGCCAGAGGGGAAGAGAACAACATCTTGAACCTCAACCTCGTTCTCGACACGGGAAAGCTGAACCTAGTGAAGCACATCATACGGTCGATGAGGCAAGCCGAAAACTCGGTGAGTGTTGTGGGGTCGGGCGGGACTGCGTAAGGGCGGCTCTCTACCCGCTGCCTTGTTTAGCCCCTCTCCACCCGCTGCCTAACGTGCGGATGGTGCGTGCTTTCATTCTGACGGAAACTGGTTTCCGGAAGCGTGTTCTGGTTGCACGGAGCCGTTTCCGGTGTGAACGTGGAATTGATCTCGAGTTATCCCATCGTGGTGGCTTTGGAGGGGTTAAAAGATTTTATTTATTTCGTTAAGCAAAAGGAAAGAAAATTCTTTTTTTTTTTTTTAAATTTCTTCATTAAAGTAGAAAACCTACGGACCAAACTGCTATTAGTTATTCCATAATAGGGATGATTATTCAGCAGCTGGTAGAACCAAAACTTGGAATAGCAACGCAAAAGAGTTGTGGAAGCTACGACCTTGTAGACCTTATTTAGATCAGGAAATCACACCACTAGCGCCACTGCAAGCAAACCAACAAACAGGCTCACAGGCTGTATGGCCGAGACCAGCAGCAGTCTTCAAACCCCACAGGGTTTCAGCCCGTTCCTGGGGCGAGAAGATCTGTTAGGGAGCTTCCCCGGAAGTGGCTTCACGCGGAGGAATCCGTCCGGGACGGCACTTTCGCTGTCACTCGTCGTGGAGACGACCGACCGACCCCCTCTCCCCTGCCCCACGACGGTTCTCGAGGTCTGCCACACTCGTAGCCGATTTTAGGGGTTCGCTCACCTCCCCACCCCGCTCCGCTGTGTACACAGTACGAAGCCCCAGCTTTCTAACAGATGAGGAAAAACCCTGCTCTCAATTGCCCATTTTATTTTCAAGCCATAATTAGAGCGCTGAGAAATAATACCGAAGAACTATTGGTTTCGGTTCCTCTTGTTCCCTGCCACTTAAAAATTCTTATCGATATGTAACACCCGAGCCCTCTTCCGCCCTACAGCTGTTCCTTAAACCATAGCAGTCTTAAACACGAGGAAACTGGACTTTCTTATTTCGGACTATTGTTTACTGATCACTATAGACAAAGTCTCTGTACGCCCCGGACCTTTCTCAAGCGGGGACTCGCTTGTGTATGACACCGGATTGGACATTTTTTCCCCAACTCAGAGAATTACGACACAGATTGTACCGTCTCTCCTTTCAGCAAGACTTCGATTTCGTGCGGCAGGTGCGAACTACGGGCTTCCGGGTCACAGTGAAGGCCGAGGAAGGAAGCCACGCGTGGACGGCGCGAGAGTTGAGCTTGAACTGCGACGGTGAGGTCCGACAGTGCACGCAGCCTCGGTTTGAAGTGCGGTGAGTTTTGCTCGGATGCTTTGATGATAGACGGAAAATAAAGCGGGGGGAGGGAGAGACCCTGGGAAGGTCTGTTCGAAATAGGAGTAAGTAGTAAATGAAGAATTCCCGGCGGCAAGTTAGAGTTACTCGCCCCTTTCCCCACTGTTTCTGTGTATAATACGCGAGTGAATGGCGGTGATAATGCTGTTAAATCTGAGGGAGAAGGTCCGCATTCTGAACTTTAATAGGAAGGTCAAAACCAAAAATGGTGTTAATCAAAGAGAATCCGCTGTTATCATTAATAATAAGAATAATAGCCACAGTAAACCTCCTCGTGAAATAAGTACACTGTTATAAACAATTTAAAATTCCTTTAGCAGAACGCTTCATTTTTAGAAGTGCGGGGAAGAAACTGTGCCGGGAAGGTACACTAGGGGCAGTCCAGTGGGCCACCGGTCGCCCATTGGGGAGGATTCACACTAGAAAGCCTACACGGACGTCAATATGCTGCCGGCGCCATGTCCGAACGACTTTGGAGTCAAGCCAGCGGAACGGTGGTGAGACAGACGCTGAGGCCAATTCCCCTAAGGAGTGGTTACCCCGTATTTTCCGCATATAAGACGCCTTTTTTTTTACCAAAAGGAAAAAAAAAAAAAAAATGGCCTCCAAAAGTCGCCCTGAGTCTTCCACGTCGAAAGTGAAGGATAGGTCACGTTGACCTACGGTGAACGGTCGGATGCAGTCCTCATATATATATATACACACACACATACGTTATTTGTTACTAAATAAATGAATATAATTTATTTAAAAGGAAAGCGACTGAAATTATTGCATATTTAAAAGCTGTATTTATAAATAGGTGAAAGCATTAACGGCAATATCAGTGAGAAAACTGCACGCCAGCGCCATCTGCAGAGGGCTTTGCGCGTTGCGCGTGGTCGCCAGCGCCCTCTATCCGAGCATTAAGACTCGTCCACGACAAAGAGCCGGCGGCGCTCGTAAATATGGAGTCTTAGCGCGGGCATAAGTATCGTTACGGGCCACCACAACAGAGCCAACATTTTTGGCATCAGCTGACCTCCTCCAGACACCTCCCCCCCCACGATTTTTACTTATAAGTGGCAGAGAATCCTGGAATTTATAATAATTAGATGCTTAAGAAAATGGCATTGTAAATCTTTTCAATTCGTAATCTTAAAAGCAAATATTAAAAAAATAAGCTAATCTTTATTATCTGGCTTATGTTGTTAAGTTACTAGTTACACTTAAAGTAAATACCTGTAGTTAGTATGTTATAAATTTAATACTTATTAATAGATACTAATAGTCTGTATGATGGCTTATAAATTTAATACCGGCACTTGTAATTCCCATATAACTTCCTTCTAAAACCCGGGTACGTCTTATATGCAGAAAAATACGATAATTAATTAATTTTAGTTTTCTTATTTGAGGCCGCATGCGATAACAGCCTCGAAATGAAAACGATACATTCACGACATTAAAGATTAGATTGTTGCTCTGTTATTAACTAACAAAAGAAAGGGAGGATGGGGGCTGTAGAAAGCGAAGCAGCTACAATGAAGTGTGGATTAAGAGGTTTTACAGAATGCAAGGGTGATGGTATAGTTCTTTTGTCCAGAATACTACAAAAAGCTCCGTGTGCGCCATAACTGTGCATCGTTCTGAATGACCTCGGGTTGGGCGTCATAACTGTGCATCGTTCTGAATGACCTCGGGTTGGGCGCCATAACTGTGCATCGTTCTGAGTGACCTCGGGTTGGGCGCCATAACTGTGCATCGTTCTGAACGACCTCGGGTTGGGCGCCATAACTGTGCATCGTTCTGAACGACCTCGGGTTGGGCGCCATAACTGTGCATCGTTCTGAGTGACCTCTGGTTGGGCGCCATAACTGTGCATCGTTCTGAATGACCTCGGGTTGGGCGCCATAACTGGTTGAGCTATAGTCTTGTGTAGCGTTCGTAAGGACTTTTTCTACTCTCACTTCAGAAGAGTCCAGAAGCCCTAGACAGGGGTCGTGGAGGTACGAGTATGAGAATAGCTAATGAGATATTTCTTAAGTGAGTTTTATAATTTATGATAATTAATGTTAGCATTGGAACAAAATTCTGAATATACAGTACATGTTCAAACTTTGCGGACTTTAATAATCATAAAAAGACGATGATTTCACTGACATTTATGCAAACTTTAATATATCCACCTATGTTTTGCTTTTTAAAAAATTTTATTACGTTGTAAGAATGCAATTTGTTCTTAAAAATTCTCTATTTTCACAGATTTGTTCACACATTTAAGTATTTCCGTAGGTTATTTATTTAATCAATTTACCATGTACGTTTTCCTCTCGATTGTATCAACGTATATTCTGAACCCAGTGTCCAGTTATCGATTAACTAAAGGGTTGGTAGGAAAATGGCTGAAGTTATGATATTCTATACTCGCTGACTCCTATCCCTCTCTTTTCTTTTTTAAGACAAACTTAAGGGGTTTATTTTGGTCTATTTATTCAGATTTCACGTTGGAGTCATCAGAGCCTTCTCTAGTTTGTAGAACGGACGGGCAGAAGTGGGGAGGAAGAGTAAAAAAACCGGAAGTCTGTCGGGAAATCTCTACCTCTCCGCATCGCGTCACGTGATCAGACGTTTGCTGAGTTTCTTCTTCTTCTTCCTTTTCTAATTCCTAATCAAGCGTGGACGGCAGCGTTTGGAGGGAACTTTCGAGAGAGATTTGGATACTGGTCCGAACAGGTTATATATATATATCCGTATACGTGGGGGGATGGGGAAGGGCTGAAAACTCGCTGCATATTTTGACGTGTTTGCGGACTTTGGTCCTAGAGGGCGCAGCCGTCGTCTCCTCCTCAGCAGAACGAGCGAGAAAGAGGGGTTCTGCGGGACATCGGCCAACACCTCACACGCCTCCAGCTCTTCCAGATCACGCGCTTTCTTTGGTCCCCCACCCAGACCCCACCAGCCACACCCCCTCAAGGACACGTGGAAGGTAAAGGTATTCGGACAAGTGCTAAATAGGGAGCGACGTTCTCAATCACCCCTCCCCCCATGGAGATCAGTTTTTCAGGCGACGATCAAGGGCATCGACGAAACGACAGCAGATTTCGGGCCGACCGGGCCACGCGGACATCAAAAACCGCCCGGAACCTGTCCCTTTGAAGGAAACTGTCACGCGTTCCATCTACCTAACTTTATTTGTACCGTGTTTTCCGAAAACAGCTGCCAAACGCAAAGCGAATAATCTGTAAACAGACAACAGAAATCAATAAAATATTCCAAATTGATTTATTCGTTCAGATTTCCTTTTAAAAGCGTTCACAGTTTTTAAATATTCCCCGACACCAGCTTCCGCCCGCCGAGTAGCAGTCAGCTTTAGTTACCTAGGTACGTTCATCCCCGACCCCACACTAGAGACAGCTTTAAATACCAGTTGGCGGCCAGATCTGTTTCCACCCTCCACAGTCTGTAGCAAGAATCGTGGGAGGGAACCTCTGCCCTCGTATGTCTAGAAGGGGTTTAGGGTTTGGAAATGAATTACATACAATCCACACACGAAAGACATTCTGGAGTGAAGTACTGAAATCTGCCTGCATATTGAACTCGGGTGGGTTCGGGAAGAGAGGTCGAAATTCTGCTGAACCTTGGGGAAACAAGAAGGGACACCACAGTCTCACAGCCTCGTGCCAACACAGCGCAACTGCTAACCGTGGGCATTTAGCAAATTCGACGGATCTCCTAAAACAATGGCGGCGCCGGCTCTTACAAGACGTCAGGTCGAGTCGTGGTACTGTGTTTGGTAGATGGGCAAAGACGACGCCTCCAGGAATAGCGGGGCGAGAGGGGACCTGGTCGGCCCTTAGTTTAGATAAATACACATCTGGAATTTCGAAAATTTATACAATTTCTCTTCCTCGTCCCCCCCGCCGCTTTCGTCTTAAAATGGGCATCCAGAAGCTGTATTCCACGACTATGCTGAGCACGAAGCTTTGGCGGACTCTTAAAGGGACTTCCTAACATCCCTCACCTGGCCCGGCGCTCGGGTAGCGGTGACCACGTGGGATACAGCTTCAACAAGATTTTTCTGAAACGTTTAGTTTTTCTTGATAACGGCATGGATTTCTGATCCTTCCAGTAAATCTTCAGATCCCGGGACGAGCGACACCCCTACGATAGCGAGGACTCCTTGATCGCGCCGTCGGGGGGGGGGGGATAAGGGAGCTGAAAACTTAGGCTTTGACGTTCCATCGTTTTAAAGGGTTATTACAAGAAACAAAGTCATGAATTTAATCCCTCCCCTTCTTAAGTTACAGGGCAAGAGAACAGCGACTTGGTTCAATGGAAATACATAACGATGTTTCAGCTTTAATTCGACTTGCGTATCTATTATATAATTTGTAGAGAGAGAGAGAGAGAGAGTTAATATGGCGATCTGTTGAAGATATTCGTCTACGAAGCTAATTCTGATCAGTAGCTTGAATTTAAAAAAAAAAAGAAAAAGAAATCAAACGAAGTTTCCGACCGATTTCTCCCGGGTTCTGTCGTCCGCCCCTTTAACTTCGCTTTTCGCAGTCGTACTTGAGACTGGAGAAGAGTCGAATCAGTCCGTACTGAATCCTGGATAAATGTAAGTAAATAAATAGAATAAATACTACTTCTAACATAAAGGTAGGAATAAAACAACAGCATAAATATGAATATGAAACGATGTAGGGATATTTTATACGACTGTGTGTGTGGGGGTGGGTGGCCTTGAGTCATGTGACATTTCCGGATTCTTCAAATGCTTTGCCTGCAGACGGGGTTTGGCCGTGAGCATCACGGAGATCTTGTCGGGGGATTCCAAATTTGTGTAACAATGGGCAGGTTTTGAAAGGTTTTCGCGCATTCAGACGGCCTGTAAGCATGGCGCTTTGACGACCGCCTTGCGATACGTAGCCATAGCGAGGCTATAGGCCGGAAGCAAGCGGACGGGTGCGGCTCTCGATTTAATGTGGCGATACGCAGCCATAGCGAGGCTATAGGCCGGAAGCAAGCGGACGGGTGCGGCTCTCGATTTAATGTGGCGATACGTAGCCATAGCGAGGCTATAGGCCGGAAGCAAGCGGACGGGTGCGGCTCTCGATTTAATGTGGCGATACGCAGCCATAGCGAGGCTATAGGCCGGAAGCAAGCGGACGGGTGCGGCTCTCGATTTAATGTGGCGATACGCAGCCATAGCGAGGCTATAGACCGGAAGCAAACGGACGTAGAGCTTTCAGAGTGTTTAGATATCGATAACTTGCCATGACGTCGACAAATACATCAATAATGTCAAGATGCCACGTGAAATGAACTGTGTACCAAACTTCTTGTTTGCAAATGCTTCGTCCTCAATTAATTCGTAACATTTATATCACAATGCCCCTATATAGTTTTGATCAGAATTAAAAAAAAAACTAATAATGAATATTGATAATAAGCAATAATAAAACCTCAGACTTTCTTAGTGATTAACGTGTTCTCTGATTGTTCAGCGGATTCTAAGACAAGTACATGAAAAGAGACACACGCACTACATACCGCACTTCAAATTCCGGTTTGGTCAATGCATAATTTTCCCCATCACAATTCACGTTGAGCTCCATTTCCGTCCACTGATGATTTTCTTCTTTTGGTATCAATTTTATCCGAAGTCCTGGCACTACACGATGCTTTATGAAGTCATAAGCAAACTGGAAAAATAAAAAGGCCGATTATCTAACTAGGAATTCTAAGGCGACTGCCACACTGATAATAGTAGTGAGCTGACCTCGCACCCAACCTTCTGCGGTGGTGATGGCCGTGATAGACGAATAACGTTATTCGGCGAGAGAAACTGTCACGATGGCAAGCGAAAAACCATCGAGCGGGCACGTGGCGGTTGTCTGTCATCCGACTGGAAGTTAATATGGATGATTTTACAATAAGACGTGTTGGCACTCCCGGGATAGCTTCAAAACTATTGTTTCCCCACTCAGTATATACGATGGTTGATTTCCCGTTTATTCTGTGCCCTTCTATTTGTGTCGTTTACAGAGTCACAGATAATAATAATAATAATAATAATAATAATAATAATAATAATAATAATAATAATAATAATAATAATAATAATAATAATAATAATAATAACACGGAAACCGGTTGTGCGATCTGTAAACCTCACTTAGAAACTATTTAAAATTAAGTTAAGGGAAACAAACGAAGACACATCTACCCCCCTTCTACTCCCTAATTATTCACCTAAGTAAACAAATGTACATGGCTGACGCCAAAATGGCACCAGGACAGCTCGTACCGTGAAATGGTAAATATCTACCACCAGAAAGATGAACAGGTGAAAGAAAGCGTACCTGTTCGATATTCTGCCATTACCGTACCATATATATATTTTTAAAAATTGATGCAACATAGAATTGTACGCAAATAAGCCCAGATCAATTTTGCACATTCGTATTTATCTGTTCGATTATTTTGTGTTGTTTGTTTTCATATAAAAGAATATATTCGAATCACCGACCCCCCCTTGCCAATTTTAACCGCCACAATGAAGAGTATAAGGGAAACAACTCTTTAGAAGTTTGCGTCTAATTATTTGAGTTCAATAAGTCAGTACAGGCCGCATATTTCGACTGATTTCTTTGAGGTTGAAAATATGCAACCGTTAGTCTAAGGGAGGCAGTGAAATCACCGGATTGTGGTTGACTCGGCCGGCATCCGAGTCTTTGCCAGGCGGAAGACAAAAACAAACAAACAAACAAACTTGTGTTTGACACGTATTAGATAGTTCTTAGTCTCGGCTTGAAGAGCGCATTCGAATATATAAAGAGTTATCTACCTTGAATGGTTATCTGTGAAGGGTGAATGGGGGTGGGGCGGACCCCTGATTCCAAAGAAGATATAAACAGCAGAAAGAGAATTGATTTTTTTTAGATCCACAAAAGAACCAGTCCTACTTACAGATTTCATCTGGAAGGTTATTAACCTGTAGAAATGTTTTATCGCACCCCAGCGGCTACCCGGGTACATGAAACTGGCCACGCCCCGGTTGGTGTTCACGTCGCCGCCGACTAGCTGTTGGTTAGGTAAGGTCAGACAACCGAGTGTGACATTGAGCAAGTCGGTTCGAAACCTCAGCCCGCTGTCTGCAGGAATGATTAAACATACATTTGATTACTAATTGAGACTGAACAATAATAATTAATAAATGACGGCTCGTCTCTCCCCCCCCATATTTTCAAAAAAACAATTCCTATAATTCACGTTTTTGTTTCTCAATCCTTTTTAGTTCAGTTTAGTTTCAGCTTTTTACGCCGTTACACTGCGCTGTCTGTGAGCTCTCCACACTTGAAGACCTTATATAAGCTGTGACGTCATCCTGTCTTTCTATCTCTCTTAAATCGCTGTGCTTTCCTATCTATGGTCTCTTCTCATATCTGAAGACCTTGTAAAGTATTTGGATGCAAAGAGATGAGACAGTTTCAAAAATGAAAAGATAATAATAATAATAATAATAATAATAATAATAATAATAATAATAATAATAATAATAATAATAATAGTTTGTTACGCTATCTTTAATGGATGCTCGAATCTGGAACAGTAGCTTGTTTTGGAGTAAACAGGTGCAGAGAATTATTGCTATACTCTGTATTTTTATCCGACGCGAGCCGACTCTCGTCTGTTGTGTGAGTTACATCTCCAACGCGAACAGAACCGACGAATGCTTGCGTCGTTATGCACGGGGGCCTCTGTGCTGAAACGAGTAACCATCTTGGTAGAGGTGCACACTTCAATAAATACACGCTGTGCCAGGCTATATAATATATTTAAACAATCTCTAATTTCGCTTTTATTAAGAAGAGCCCTGGGTGCCTTCTTCTTCTTCTTCTTCTTCTTCTTCTTCTTCTTCTTCTTCTTATTATTATTATTATATTATTATTATATTATTATTATTATTATTATTCTTATTATTATTATTATTATTATTATTATTATTATATTATTATTATTATTATTATTATTATTATTATTATTATTATACTCTACACATATCAGTCAGACCAAGAAGTGGAAAAAATGGCGACCGAACAACAGGATGTTGGGACGTTCTCGATATTGCACAATAAAACGTCACTTCCGTTTAAAGGGACTTATACTGACGGAGAAAACTGTAACTAAAACCATAATACCTGGTTGATCAGCTTCGACTTCTTGCCGGTCCCTGAAGATATATATATAAAAATAAAAAATAAAAAAAAAAAACACGAGCCGGAAGTTACAAGAATTGTGAACCTGTGAAAACCAACAGGGTTACCTTAATAAAACAAAACAACAAAAAAAATAAAATGGCAGGATTAATTTTTTCCAACTTCCTTAATTACAATAACTCTTTGCCAGGTCTTTAGAAAATTAAAGGAATTACCATTTGTTTGTTGTGCTGATATGATATTATTATTATTAGTATTATTATTATTATTATTATTATTATTATTATTATTGTATTATACATGTCTCTCCAGCATCGAGAAAGTGTCTCCATTTACGATATCAAATGACTATATGACTTTCACTTAACCCTGTGATACATAAGAGATACATCCCGACCTGCCGTCATTCTGACAGCGAGAAAAGCGACCGCCATCTTGGCAACTATATGATGTGATTTCCTATAATGACGTCACTAGTAGAATAGACGACGACATTTTCCCCCTTAAACAAGAAAAATGGCTGCGGAATTTTATGCAGATTTTGTTATTTGAATTAACACACTTTGAAACACTCTTTACTCGCTTCAGGTGTACCGAGGTTGAAAGTCGCCAAGTTATTTATTAAAATTTTTTTTTTGTTTTTACAAAATGCTAGAGACTTTAAAAAAACAACAACAACAAACTTCTGAGACCCTTTTTGTTTTATTTTCGGGTCTTATGTTTATTTCAGCGTCGATTCAAATTGTAAAAGCGCCCGGAACTCAGGTTTGTGAGGGTGGAGGCGGGGGTAGGGAATTCTGAAACCGGAAGTTAATGGTTTATTCAAAACAGCAATTACCTGATTGTTTTTTCTAACACACTTTCTATTTCCGCTTCGAATGTTCTCCACTGCCAGAGGCCTCTGAGAAAGTGAACTGAAAAAAGAAAGTGAAAGTAACTACAGATGCTCGTAAATATATTAAAGAAACTTAAAGCTGTTCCGTTTATAAGTACGACAGATATCTTAAAGCTGTTCCGTTTATAACTGCGACAGATATCTTAAAGCTGTTCCGTTTATAACTGCGACAGATATCTTAAAGCTGTTCCGTTTATAACTGCGACAGATATCTTAAAGTTGTTCCGTTTATAACTGCGACAAATATCTTAAAGCTGTTCCGTTTATAAGTACGACAGATATCTTAAAGCTGTTCCGTTTATAACTGCGACAGATATCTTAAAGCTGTTCTGTTTATAAGTACGACAGATATCTTAAAGCTGTTCCGTTTATAACTGCGACAGATATCTTAAAGCTGTTCCGTTTATAAGTACGACAGATATCTTAAAGCTGTTCCGTTTATAAGTACGACAGATACCTTAAAGCTGTTCCGTTTATAACTGCGACAGATATCTTAAAGCTGTTCCGTTTATAAGTACGACAGATATCTTAAAGCTGTTCCGTTTATAAGTACGACAGATATCTTAAAGCTGTTCCGTTTATAAGTACGACAGATACCTTAAAGCTGTTCCGTTTATAACTGCGACAGATATCTTAAAGCTGTTCCGTTTATAAGTACGACAGATATCTTAAAGCTGTTCCGTTTATAACTGCGACAGACATCTTAAAGCTGTTCCGTTTATAAATATAAATATAATAAAGTAAAAGCCAAGCTCTTTATAAATATTATATAGTTACAGCTGTAGAGTATACCGATTTAACGTGATAAATTAACGCCCTAGCGTTTATAAATATGACAATAAAAATGTTAAAGCTGTACGTCTACAAATTAGGTGCATTAGAGCAACAACAAAAAAAGAGTTGAAATTCTTATGATAATTATCAGCTGGATGGTTTAAGAAATAGAGTAGTAGGAGTAGGAGTTACTTCCCTTTAGTCTTAAAGTTAAAGTTATTACATACAGATAATATTTAAACTACAGCATGGCTGCGGTAAGTTAACTAGCTTTAAGTAATAAAAAAAAGAGGAAATTTTGTTTGTTGTAGCCAACGAGTTAAATCCATAGTCGCCGAGAGTTCACCACAGCTTTAAAACATGCGTGGGTGAATTCAAAGTGCCAATGATTTATGTTTACCTGGATACCGTATATTTCCCATCCACCTCGATCGTTGCGCTCTGAGCATCAAATCTCCGTGGGAACCGAAGATCATTACTAGGCCTCCGAACGCCACGAACCTCCCCTCTTCGTGTACTGTCAGGGACTTAACGACTTTAACGTTACCTTGCGAAAACAACAAAATTATATCTATAACATATATGAGGTCTATCATAGCTTCATTTATAGGTAAATATAGGTAAGCTCACCACGCCGATTATAGCCTAATTTCTGCCTTTAATCAAAGATTATATGTGCTGCAACAACATACCTGTGGCAACTAGCCCCTTAATCATAAATGGCATTTATTTTGCTCCACTGTTTTTATTAACCGATTTTTCCAGTGTCTGTCGAATCTAACAGAGAGAAGACAGCCTAGCAACAGGCAGATCGCGGGATCGAACCCCAGTCGGTTTCGGTTTAGCGTACCACCTTTGGCGCGATTTTTCCAGCAGCCCGGCGACGTGCGTTTAACTCCAATTTCCTCCAAATTCTTTACAACAGCAACAACAACAACAAAAATATGAAGAATTCCAATAGGGATCTTCCTATCGATATTAAGAGTGTCGAACCCGGAGCGGCGCCGGATTGGCATCGCCACCTGGTGTACAACAAGGGTTGCGCGCCCCTTGGCGGAGTGCGGAAACCGGAGTGGGACTCACCTGCGATAATGTGAAGAGCTGAGGTTACGACATCACGAGTTCCACAACAGCTTAAAACGGTGGCATTTCCAAACCCTGTGAAGAGTTAAAAGAAACGGTAATAACAGAAGGGAATAGACTGAAACAAGAAGGTTACTGAATCATTTGTAGGAACTGTAACTTTCTTCCTTTAGGAATAAACGACGGCCCCGGACGGCTCTCGGGAAGACAGAGAGGCAACAAAGGTGGGGGGAGGGGGAGATAACCACGTAAGATAACCTGGATTATTGTACCTGTAAATGAACAGTCATCTGCAATCAGATCGGAAATAGCCTCAAAGAAATTATTATAATCATCCTGACCGTCCATTACATATTATGTTTCCGTTTAGTGCCCCATATTTCGACTCACCAGCGGGAATTAATCCAACGGGAACAGAAACAGGGATCCATTCTTCGGCTGGATTGGTGAGATCCTTTCCCGCGCTTTCCTGATGACGTAGGAAGAGTCCGGTGATGACCTCGTTATACAGCCCGTCGCCGCTAACGGTAATAACTCTAAAATCCAATCGATCAATCAATCGAAAATAATTCTTATTTTAACATTTATTGTCTTTATTCAGAAAAAAATTTATAAGCAGGAAAATAATAATATTTTCGTCAAACTTCACGGTATTCATTCGACATATAATAGAGGGAGGTAACTCGTGGATTCCTTGGTTATGAACTACTAGAGTAAGCACAGGCAGAGTTCATGGATTGTCACCTAATTAAAATTCGTTCACTACCAGCTATTGACGTATAAGAAGATAATGAATAAAATTCTCTTTTAACAGCCATTAGCGACAGAAAGTAAATAACAGTAGGAAAGAAGGGTCAGAAAACAATGTCTGCTAACCAGTAGCAGGTGGAGACATATGAGAATTTCGATGTCCTCAACTACTTAGGGTGGCGAAGAGACAGGGGTCATGGTCAACCTAGGTAGGAGAATATCGTGTCACGTACTTAATATTAATGAAGTTCACGAAACAGGGCACCAGGAGTTATCAACAGCAGTATAAACAGTTCTGTCCATCAAGTTCGGAATTAAATCCGACTACTTACCCGTCAATGCTACTTAGGTCGTACGTCTGCATTACGTCCCTTGCATGGAATTCTCTTTCTGTCACTATGAAAGAGATAAAGTAAAAACAAAAAATGTCATTTCTTTATTAGATTTAGCACTGCTGGAGGGTTTATGCAGGTTTTTGATCATATATATGTATCAAAGACGACATTTAAAGTACTAAGTTGAGGGGAGACAGAGCAAAAAATAAACTGGCTGTATGATTTTCTTGCATAAATTTCCCAGAATGCACTGCACAAATTTTTCTTGTTTTTCCTTTACAAGTGTGGTTAGTCACGTGGTATCGAGGTTGGTTTGATGATCGATTAGATAGTAAGTTTAAATGGCGAGTTTTAAAGGTAAAAGTCACGTGCTTCTTGCCCGTTACAGAACCTGCTAAGGGAGCAGTTTCAGAAATTACAGGAAGTGAAATCAATCGTATGAAAGTTCGTCATCGTAATTTATATTTGTAGCAAGACGTAAACCGCCAGGGCTATCGAGGCTGATTCTGAGGGAAACAACTTAGGCTAACAAAGACCCTAAGGCTCCGTCTTAATTGGATACGGGAGCGGGCCGCCCAGAACAAAGGGCGGTTTGAAAGAGGGGAGGGAGTAAAATGAATCCCTGTGACCGATGTCGCTTTACCAAAAGTCGCTGAAAGGTATAAACTCGTCGGGAAAGTTGGCAGCAGTTGAGTGAGTGGGTACTTACGGATCACATCAGTATCGACACCGCTCAAAGCGAAAAGAGGGGCCACCTGACTGTCGTAAAGGACAGAGCCCCTCTTCTGTCCACTCGGGGTTGATGATCACGAGCAACTTCCGTGGGCGCTCCTTTACTGAAAAGTTAAGTGAGCAGCTGAAATCGGAAACCAAACAAACAACGAGGGCGCTCCGTGCAACAGTGGAAAATAGAACATTCCTTATTTCAGAAGGAAACAACGTCAAGCGCCCTAGAATTCCGCTCTTTGAAATAAGAAAACAGAGGCATGAAGCCTAATTATTAGGTGAGAATTTGTAAACAAAGAAACGACATTTTTTAACCCGCCCACTTCCAGATCGGCATATTTCCGATCAACCAGTCACCAGCTCTTCCAGATTCTTATTCCAGGTCGTCGGTGATCCTGCTCGATGACGTCCCTTACCGGAAGTTAGAAAATAAAGTCTGCAGAAGATGCGCTAATTTTCTACCGAGGTGAAGAGAAATTACTCTACATCTGATATCCTTGGCTGGGTTGAGTTCTAGATGGGAAATACCTACTGTTTGCGATTGCATCTGACAGTTTGTTCAGCCATTCTTCGCACGCGGTCTCTGGTCCGGAGAGCGTTATGGCGGACCTCGACCAAATGTGGTTTTCTTGGCTGTGCTCTACGTAATGGATGGTGAACTCTTCTCGGCTGTGTGGCGACTGCTCGACGGCTAGAACCTCGTTAATGGGAACTGTAATATTAATAATACTACTACTACTACTACTACTACTACTACTACTACTACTACTACTACTACTAACTACTACTACTACTACTACTACTACTACTACTACTATACTACTACTACTAATAATAATATAATAATAATAATAATAATAATTTAAAAAATGTTCGTAGCGCCATCTGTCGAGTGGAATCGATGCATGGCCGTCGTTGTTGACTTCTACTGAAAGTGGCGCTTCCAACATGGCGGATAGACTATAATCAAGATGCTAGACCGGTTAAGATAAGTCGCCGGAGAGAGAAGTGGTCAGTTATACAAATAGCGATTGTATTAATGTGACGAACTGCTCGAGCAGAGAGTTTACTGTATGTTTTAAATTAACACTGAAAGCGAACAGTCAGCCAATCAAACGAGAGAAAGGGAGAGCACCGCTTCTCCTGAGATGGCTACCGGAAGTGCGCTACACCTGACGGAAAATGTACTAACAGTATTCGCGCTCAGAAAGTAAAAAATCTGACGAAGTTTGCTGTTTTATAGAAAAAGATTCTGCTATAAATAATTGTAAATGATTTCTTCCCTGTTAAATATGAGATGGGTCCATCCTGACTGGGTATGTCGGCGTGGAACTCGGTGCCAGACAGACGGACTGGAGCCGCCAGCCCCTCAATTTCAAAAGCGTACCGGCTGACCTCGGCTTTTCTCTCTTTATTAGAGTTTTCGCAGTTCTCCATATCTTTAAAGGGTTAAGCGCTTCCTTGGTCGCCTGAACTACCTGGATGGCGAAGAAACATTAAAAAATAAATAAGACGTTTCGTGTCATGTACTTTCCAATGGAGGAAATGCCATCAGCTAGTCAATTGAATCTTTAGCTTTTATCGTCGAGCATCTACTTCCCTCTGGCAACCAGAGACAAGGACTCAGCTGTGAGCAAGTAACTGATCCGTCGTAAAGATGGACCCGTACGTGCTATAGTTGTTTGAATGTAAACACTAATCTATAACATACCTGTCCACAAGTATGGTCACGACAATATACAAAACTGCCGATTTATTCTAATGATTAGCAGTTGTATTTCAAACCTAAACGAAAATATGAAATTTAGACATCTTCGCCTATATATGTGTGTTTCTAAAATTATGCGAGTGCAAAGATAACTTGTAGACATTACGAGAGAGACAGAGATATGGAGAGAGAGAGAGAGAGAGAGAGAGAGAGAGAGAGAGAGAGAGAGAGAGAGAGAGATGAAGACAGAGGGAGACAGAGATATGAAGATAGATAGATAGAGAGACAGAGATATGAAGAGAGAGAGATGAAGACAGAGATATGAAGAGAAGACAGAGAGAGACAGAGATATGAAGATAGATAGATAGATAGATAGATAGATAGATAGATAGAGAGAGAGAGATGAAGACAGAGATATGAAGAGAAGACAGAGAGAGACAGAGATATGAAGATAGATAGATAGATAGATAGATAGATAGAGAGAGAGAGATGAAGACAGAGATATGAAGATAGATAGATAGATAGATAGAGAGAGAGAGAGAGAGGAGAGAGAGAGAGAGAGAGAGAGAGAGAGAGAGAGAGAGAGAGAGAGAGAGAGAGAGAGAGAGATCTGTGTATATTGTAAAATCGCTAAGTCATCGTACGTTAATAGAGTCATAATTTCCTAATGTGTTGTTATTATTCTTATTACTATTAGATCATAGGTTGGCTGAGGTCAGGCTGCCTACAAATTTAATTTCCTCACTTTCCTAAATAAACACGAGCAGTTTTGTGAACAATAAGTAACAAAATATTCCAGCCTCTCAAATACCTCGAGCGACAACAAAATGCCCGCAGGACAATTCTCCATCAACGCCCAGATCTGACTTGTACCAGGCATTAAATATTTAGATTGTAAACATCACCTGGTGTTCATATCATTCTCAGTCAGTTCCAATGCCGAAACAATGTTGTTAACGTATGTCGATTGTTACCTGTTCGCGAGAAGCCCGTTGACGAAATCATCTCTTCTAACTGCTGGCCCATGAGACCCGTGACGATGTAGACCGACCACCTACAAGAAGCGGTTTGAAGTAACACGACGAACTGAGGCCTCACCGTTGTCAGTTCGATTAACTACCAAGCAAGAGAGTAGTGGATTCATTAAAGCGAATACATTCGAGGAAATAGACGTGACGTGTCTCTCTCTCTGTGTATGTACCCAGAAACCTGTCTCCTGGTTGTACATTTCTCGGAACACGTTTTCACTCTTTAAAGTCACAAGAATCGGGAAGCTCACGAACCGATCCTGTCTTTCGTTCGGAGCGGCGAGACGGTTGTATTGCCCGAGTCCAAACAGCGGTCCTGGTTACTGAGACTATCCCTGCCTAAACTTAGAATAAAAGGCCGCGAACCGATCAAACGGATACGTTCGATGAATAAATCGAAAGTTGCCGGGTTTGTATTAATTCCAGCGCACGATTTACCGTTATTGGTCTCCTCTCCGATCTTCGCGCAGGTGCCCTCTTTGGACGACCCTTCCAACTGTCAAGAACAGAAGAGCTATCTTCGTTATCCGTTGCCACGACAACTGCCGAACTGATTCCAACTTGAGGCGGATTTGCATTAAGATTCCGGCTGAAATCACCGAGCCGATCGCTAGAGACTGACATCCGTGAAGCTAAGCCGCGTGGTTTACGGGCTCCTGGTACCGCAAACTATTACGTCGCACCCACACACACACACACATCGTATCGGTCGAAGGATGTCCGCCGAGCCGTCATTTATTATATCCCTCCTGTGGGAATGGCCCCTCTCTCCGCAGACTCGCTGGTCCTTTGAGCACAGCAACGACCTGCTCATGTTACCGGGATAGGAGAAGAAGAAACAAGGTGATGTCTTACCTCAGTAGCGATGGCAGTTGTCGCTCTTGGAGGCCTACTAACCCGAGATACTCTCTCGACACGAGTGACGAAAGGTGCTAAAGATCTAAACGATTTTATTTCACTTGATAGGACGGAGATATTACCTCAGAATTTATGCGCAGTCATCACGAGACAGCGCTTTCTAAATGGTGACCAGATTAGATAGAACTGGTAACTATTTCCCGTTCGTGCCGTTGGTTATGCAACAGAAAATCTCGAAGAAGCGTGAATAATATTAAAAAAACAAACAAACAAATAAGGTATACGAAAGTGGACGAAATTTTCCCTTTTTTCCTGAATAATTTCGAACTAAAGCAGGGTTTCCTCAGAAACAAAAAGTTGTCCAGCTGTGAGTGAGAGAGTGAGAGAGAGAGAGAGAGAGAGAGAGAGAGAGTGAGAGAGAGAGAGAGATGGAGAGAGAGAGGGTGAGAGAGAGGGTGAGAGAGAGAGTGAGAGAGAGATGGGGAGAGAGAGAGAGAGAGAGAGGGTGAGAGAGAGAGTGAGAGAGAGAGAGTGAGAGAGAGAGAGAGTGAGAGAGAGAGAGTGAGAGAGAGAGAGTGAGAGAGAGAGAGAGATGGAGAGAGAGAAGATGGAGAGCGAGAAAGAGAGAGAGAGAAGATGGAAGATCGAGAGATGGAGAGAGAGAGAGAGAGATGGTGAGAGAGAGAGAGAGAGAGAGATGGTGAGAGAGAGAGAGATGCGGAGAGAGATGGAGAGAGAGAGGGTGAGAGAGAGAGAGAGGGGGGGAGAGAGAGAGAGAGAGAGGAGAGAGAGAGAGAGGAGAGAGAGAGAGAGAGAGAGAGAGAGAGGAGACGGAAGATGACTGGAGCTGAGCAAAAAAACACTTGTATGAGTAGTAATAACTCAACATTTGAGGCTTCATTAGTGTATTCGTCTTTCAGTTAGATTATTTAATTTCCTGCGCGAAGGGTTACAAGACCCCGACACCGTCAAATCCTTGGAGTGGCAGGTGCACGTGAGTTTATCCGTCTTAAAGATCGATTGTTAGAAAAAAAGAAAAAAAACCCCCCATGTCAACAAAGCCAATAACACCCGAGAGGCGGTGATAGATCGGTGTTCTCGCATGTCAGGAGGAAGGCTTAGTCGAAATATTATAAAATGTCGAGCAGTGGTTGTCTTAATGTCGCCAGGGATTCTTCTTTTCTGGCGGTATGAATAGAAAGGACGCATCTCGGCCTATCGGGAAATTCTGATCGGACGTTGCTCTTGGGGTGGCTTGGTCCCAGGACTGGTGGGGAAGCATTTACTCGGCTGTTTCAAGACACGCGAGGACTTTTGGTGAAGCTTTGACCGGCCCATTGTTGTTCTGTAAACGACCAGGCTTTGGAGAAAACATATCGTGTTCCTGTCCGAGCTGTGTATTTTGTTACGTCGTGTAGAAACAAGTTTGAGGTTGCTATCAAAATGAGTTATTTGTTAAAGTAAAGTTTAAAGTTATCATAGTTCGTGTCTTTCGTTGGACACTCTGTCCTCCCCACGACATCGCTTCGCCTTAATGCCGTTCGGACATTGACAAAAAAAAAGGAAAAGAAATTAAAGCTTATTTTTGGAGATTTTTCAAGACCTCATAATCATAACTTCCCTACAGTGGCCCAGAAGGGGTCGAAAGGGTACAGAAGGCTTCGTCAGCAATAATAATTATAATAAACACGTTTTTCTTTCTGTGTAGCGTAGTAAAAGGAGTAGATTAATTTCAATTATAAAAAAAAACAGAAAAAACGAAATGGGTTTGTACCTCCGATACCACACGAGAGTAACCTTTAAATATCTAAAGATGGTCACCTTTGATTCTTTGTGGGGAATCTCTTCCATTGATCTAGTGACGGTTGTCTTGGACAAGTGCCACCCTCGGTTATCTGTGCCTTTGACTCCACGTCTAGTGACGGTCGTCTTGGACAAGTGCCACCTTCAGTTATCTGTGTCTTTGACTCCACGTCTAGTGACGGTCGTCTTGGACAAGTGCCACCCTTGGTTATCTGTGTCTTTGACTCCACGTCTAGTGACGGTCGTCTTGGACAAGTGCCACCTTCAGTTATCTGTGTCTTTGACTCCACGTCTAGTGAAGGTCGTCTTGGACAAGTGCCACCTTCTGTTATCTGTGTCTTTGACTCCACGTCTAGTGACGGTCGTCTTGGACAAGTGCCACCCTCGGTTATCTGTGCCTTTGACTCCACGTCTAGTGACGGTCGTCTTGGACAAGTGCCACCCTCGGTTATCTGTGTTTTTGACTCCACGTCTAGTGACGGTCGTCTTGGACAAGTGCCACCCTCGGTTATCTGTGTCTTTGACTCCCCTGGAGAGTTACTGAAATCTTCCTGTTGGACGCTGTTATGCTTCGACACCAAATTTTCCATAGAAGCTCGGGAAGACGGTAGCGCTGTCTCTTCTCTTGCTCTGGTTGCTGATGGTCGTGACATAAGCCCGATCGATGTCTTCAACATCAGCTATCCGCCAACTACCAGTCATCTGTATCTGTCATAGTTTCCAATGACAGTAATCTTTCCCAATTTTTTTCTTCTTATCTCTTTGGGACAGCTAACCTTTAATAAACCGACATCTTGATACAAATTCCAATAGACTACTAATCAGCTTATAGAATTTTATAAAAAGAAAATACTTTTTTTAAAACGAATAGAGGAAAAGCTTATATTTCAAAGATTTATATAAATTATTAATTCTATTTCAATTTTTTAAAAATTTTTATCAGCACAGATTCGCCAATCTTTTGTCACAAAAGAGAGTTTTAAGGAAGTAATAACGGTCATAGTAGTATCTCGGGTATTAATCAACCCGCTTTTTCGGATTGTTAGGAGCTGAGGTAAAGAAAATCAAACGTCGTGTTTAATTATGACTTTTGGGAAAACGAGCCCTTTTCGTTACTCTTATAAGAGTCCGAATGATAATTTCTCACATGAAGGGAGTACTAACTTCGTATGCTGTTATATTTAAGCAACTCTGTTGATACTTAGAAACAGGATAAATATTTCTTAGACATGTCGATTTGTTTACATTTTGTAAAGTATCGCTAGGATTTTCCATTAAAACAAAAATAGAGAGGCTTTAGAATAATTTATGGGCAGAATACATCGATTCCACTCGACAGATGGCGCTACGAACATTTTTATTATTATTATTATTATTATTATTATTATATTATTATTATTATATACCATCTACTTTATAGATCTATGCATTGAAATTCTCTAGACAACATCGCTGCACTATGAACTCGCCCTGTCTTACGTCATGAAGCTGTTTTCTAGACCAATCCGAACCAGATACCATTTGTTTGAACCAAAAATTGCAAACAGAGGTCCTCCATAAAAATGGTTGCGAGTAGTTATTAATGGAGCAGTCGTTATGAGGTCTTCGATTTTTTGGTACCTTTTTAAGTTTGCATTTTTTTTTTTTTTTTGGTATTAAGTGCTGTGTTTGGGATAACAAAAAAGTACCTTTAATTCCAGGGATTCCCGAACGACCCCTGAAATCAGTAAGGGATCAGGGATCTCTTGCCTCTCTGGATTTACAGGTAAGGGATATGGTTAAAGCCGATTTACCGCCTGATGGTAACTCCTGACGTAGGAAATACATTTTCAGCGGTTTGCACCTTTCTTTATTTGGAAATGTACACCTTTCCCCATCACGTCGCTGTTAAAGGGGCGCTTTCGGAAATGCACCAATCGTTTTACTAATCGAATCGGTGCGGTGGTGCAGTGGTTAGCTGTGGCGAGGTCAAGAGGCCCGAGGTAGATCCCCCAATCAGCTCTGTTTGGCGTATCTCCGTAATGCGTAATGTTTCCCTTTTCCCATTAACGGGCCACGTAGACTTTCTTTCACATCTAAAATTAACACGAAGAATTCCGGTAAGGATTTCTTTCTCGTAGAGCTCTGTAGGTAAAAATACCTCCACCTTACAGCCCATCAACCACCGGTAGTCCCTCCTGCGGATCTGATCTGGATGGATAGAAACTTTAGTATAAGATTCTCGAGACAATCTCCGCGTTGCCAGCCACGTCCACCCCAACAGGGGACTTCAATCAGGGCCAATACCCGAGAGAAGGAAACGTTGCTGCGCATTCTCGGGCCCCACGGTGTCCGCTCTGACCCCCCTAAAGGACATCGATTTATAAGGAAACGCCGTTCACTCAGCAGAAATGTTTTATTTAAAAATCGAAAACAACCGTTCAGTATTTAAAAACAAAGAGGAGATAAGTCTGCAAAATAAATGTACACAGGAAGAAGAGCATTGTGGGATGAAATATTGAAATCTGCTCAGTTTAAGAGAAATTTCTTGGAGGCAACAACAACAACAAAAATACAAATCCCGGTACAATTTCCACATCCTTTTGGTAAATTTCGAAAACGAAAGAAGACATTTATTGAACCCTGGCTAAGTACATGGCCAAGCAGTTATCACCTTTTCGAAATTTCGCAAGATATGCAGCCTTTTTACGATAATGAGGATTCCACGACCGGACGGTCAGGTCTGGCTAGTGTTTTGTACAACGGAGCTGGGAACTTAGGATGTGACGTTTCATCCGCTTTGTGTGGTGTAACAATAAACTACTTTCCTCTCATAAACTGTGGAGGCGCAAATCGAATTGGTCCGAAGAAGTGGCGCATAAACAACGATGTTTCAGCTTTATTCCGGAATGCATGGCTATAATTCGTTAAATAATAGCGAAGAGAAAAAGAGAAATGGTTCTTCTTTTGCGGACTCCTGGAGATGTTTGGCTACGAATCCAATTCTGATCCGCAGTTTCGAATAAACAGAATTGCAACAAGTGTTCAAGTCGAAGTTTCCGACCGATTTCCCCGGTTCTGTCGTTCGCCCTTTAACTTGGCTTTTCGTAGTCGTACTTGTGACTGGAGAAGAGTCGAATTATCCCGTAGTGAAACCTGGACGTGAAATAATAACACAGACATAAATAAATGAGGGAGGAAGGCAATTCTGTTACTAATAACATAAATAAATGAAAATATACTGCAAAATGTAACGATAAAAGATGAGAATATTTACAGTAGTAATAAATACACCATTAAAAGGTTGGGAGACATTTTCAGGTGGGTAGGGTAGATTGTGACGTCATAGCATATATATATATCTGCTGAATCGTCCATCATATCGGAATGTTGACAACTGGGAAAACGGTGAGGGTGCTAGCCGGGAAAACCTGCCGATCGGAATGTAAACATCTGCTATATTTTAAAATCGGAAATTCGGCTATAATATCGTGGAAAAAAACAAACGGAAAGGGCTGCACCTGTGAAGAAAGTAATTAAGATATTTAGAGAAACGACGAGTTGATTAAGGTGGTGTTGGGGGAAAATATTTTGTGGTAACTAGAGAACAAGATATGTAATAGCAGGAGATTTTCAGAAATGTGGGAAAGGCGTTGAGCAAACTTCTGACTGGCGACAAGGATTGATGGGTTATGTTAACATAAAGGATGAGGGAATAGTAATTTCTAGTAGGATAACCTTTGTTCCATCATCCAAAAACGGAGACACGTGTGTAATGCTAGAGAAGATATTTAAAAGAACGAAATGAGTACGTTGTGCAGTGCCCTGGTATTCGATATGCGAGCTCTTTGTTTTAGATAGACCATGGCGCCTTGTTTACATTCTCCCATACAGGTTAATCGATGTATGACTGTGGGATGTTGTCTCAGGGTGTGTGAAGGGGAAAAAGAATAAAGACCACGTACCGCACTTCAAATTCCGGTTCGGACAATGCCACGTTCTCCCCATCACAGCTTACGTTGAGCTCCATCTCCGTCCACTGATGGTTTTCTTCTTTCGGTGTCAATTTAATCCGAAATCCCGTCACCACGTAATGTTTTATGAAGTCAAAATCCATCTGAAAAAGAATCGATTCTTCATAAGTGATTTTTAAGGCGACGTACATCTGTAGAATGGTTTTCCTTTACAGTATTTCAAGTCGCGCCAGTGGCCTTAGATCGATCAGAGATGTGAAGGCCAATCGATTACCCGTATTGTCATAGAAACTCAATAATGGTATAAAACTTTCTGTCGATTCTTACGCGCCATTTGTGACTATTATATTAATAATTATGCCAACATAACTTTCCGTTGAATTTTAATATGAGTGATCTATTTCCCTAATCGATAAAATTTGGATAAACGAGCAGAAACCGATCTAAGTATTTTAGTTCTGTATCTTTTCTTGTAAACTATGGATTGTGAGACCATTGAACAACGTGATAATCTTACAAAAGGATAACAATATAAGGGAAATAACTCTTAAATATATCCGGTTCTTTAAATGTACTTTGATAATAATAATAATAATAATAATAATAATAATAATAATAATAATAATAATAATAAATAATAATAATAATAATAATGTTTCCCTATACAATTGTTTGTCCCCTCAATCCTGCTGTTCTCCGTATCACTAAAGGAACGGTTTGTATTATTGGTCCTCACGAGTTCTCTTTCGCAAAAAGGTAAGAAAATTCATTTCTTAGTTCGACCAAAGTGACAACTTTGTCATGACGTTATTCGTAGTAATTAAGACCAAAATTTCTAAATATTAGTCTAAGGAAGACAACTGAAATTATCAAACTACCTGAGGTTTATTATTATTATTATTATTCCTATAAATATATTATCTAATTCTCCACGGAGGTTCGGTGAAAATCACTACACAATGATGGTAGTAAAGGGGAGATAAATCAGATGAACAATCTGCAACACAGTCCGCGTCATAGAAAAACTGACAGTTTCGCCAACATTACCATGATTTCTCTGGAATTGAAAATACTCAGCTCTTTGTTTAAGGGAGACAATAAAATCGCCATATCGTAAGGTGCCTGTTATCCAAGTTAGGAAAACCAAAATGCGATTTGGCATTTAATTATGTAATTCTTAGTCTATGATCAACAACCGGACGGAAAATAACGTTAAAATCAAATTAGAAGATATTTAAAAAAATATATTGGTTGTTTGAGAAATAAAGGAACCTGTTTTCTAAGCAAATATGCAGATTAGGAACAACAAAAGGAACATTTGCCTTAGCTATTGTTGTCTAAATGTTCCACCATTTTTGGTAACAAAACTTCTAGACACTGCTATTTAATTACCGATTGAGTAGCCATTATTCTCTTTCCCCTAGAACAAGTGATAGATTAAATTAGCATAGTTAATAAGGATATGTACACGTGTGTGTGTGTGTCGATATGTTTCTGCCAGAAATCAGTTTTACTTACAGCTTTCCTCTTGCTGGCTATTAACCTGTAGACGTGTTTGATTAGTCCCAAGCGGCTCCCCGGGTACATGAAGTTAACCACGCCCTGGTTGGTGTCCGATTCGAGATCGACGTTCGGTCGCTCATCGTAGTCCATGCAGACGTGTCCGACATTAAGCAAGTTGGCTCGGAACGTTTTCATTTCTTTTTCTGTTGTAATGATTAAAAATTCGACAAAATAACGGTGTGGCCAACCCCAGGTTTCTATAGATCTACTTGGCAGGAGATTGGGGGCTTACTTGAAGGACAATAGTATTGTGTAAAGGTACAGCAGCGCTATATATGGAGGGTGTCTGTTTTGGTAATGAATTCAGCTTGAAGTAAAAAAAAAGTCAGAATTAATAGTTTCCCTGTTCATTTTTTTCCCTTTTGCTGAAATAATGCATTCCTCAGAAAGTGTTAGGAAGGCAGATAAAGATTTTGCCAAATACCCTAATAATTTTGAAACGTCAGTATACAGTCAGCTCAGATTATATCCGGTGTGTGTGTGTGTATGTGGGGGGGGTTATGGCCGATGGCTTCAGGTATTAATGGGTAAATTTAAACGATAGTCCTGAGTTAATTATTAGAGTAATTCATCAAACAGTCTCTAGTTTGTCAATTTCTGACTCGGTATCTAAGTTACGTCATCGTCAAGGGGAAACAAATGCTGGTGGAGGAAACTGTAAGAGAAGCTGAAAGTAGATACCTGACTTGTCGCCCTTGGCTTCTCGCTGGTCCCTGGAAGCGAGGGGTACAGGAATGATTAATATGTTCGTTTAAATTTAGGTAGTTTTTGGTTGCTTCTTATGTAATAAATGAAAAAAGTCAACAACCTTTTATAATTTTTATAAAAAAAAAAAATAGCAGACATTAAAAGATAAACTTACGGTTTATATTTGATTTTAAAGTGGGGGAGTTACTCAAACTAACACGTACTTAGTAGTTTTCTCTAACACACATTCCACTTCCGCGTCAAATGTTCGCCACTGCCAGAGATCTTTAAGATAGTACACTGGAAACAAAAAAGAAAGTGAAAGTAGAGCTATTACTTATAAATATATTCAAGAAATTTAAATGTTGAATATAAGAAATTAATGCTGACAGAAAACAAGTCACCCTTCACGAGAGATGGACACTTTTCGACTGCAAATTAAGTCTATTAGAAACAATGAAAAGTAAACGATTTTCGAGTTAGGGTCACGGTAAGGGTTAAAGTTTATATTATTCCATTATTACTAAGTTTTCTGTTAAAAGGAAAGCAACTGCTCGTGATTTAGAAAAAAATCTTCTTATGTATTCCCCCGTTTGACAGCAGTCACTCGAAGGGCGACAAGTTTAAAAATGCTTTTCTCTGATTCAATTGCCTCTGTTTCACTCCAGGTGCGCTCCGCCATCTTAGATTAGGTTCCAGTCACAGCGAGTCGCAGGTAGAAATATAGCCAGTATTTGTACTGACTGCCGGAAACCTGATCAAACAGCCGACGTACATAATACCATTAGAAATGCTCGGTCTGTAAACTCATTTCTAATTTAAATGTCTGATCTGTTTACCAGCTTATCCTCGTTTTGTGCTGGACCTATTTGCTTTTTATTACTCAGTTTGTATCCATCTACATCGTTGAAACGAAATACTTCAGATGATTATGCGAACTATTATAAACAGGGAGAAACGTTCAAAAGATTTCAATGATTCTAAGCTGACTGACTGTCTACGGCTGGCAAACGAATAAGACAAACGGAGTTGCGTCCCTTCCATCATAAACTTGCCATATAAATATACTAATCAAAATACAACGTAGTTCTTGTATTCTAACTACATGGCTTTTTTTTCACAAAATATAAAAAAAAAAATGCTCTGTAACCATTGACTTGCACTCATCTTATTTCAATTGTTTGTGCGATTCGATAGCTGGCGTGGGCCGTGTTTCTTAATTGGCTGAGGAAATACAGGAGGCTACTTTGGGGCTGCAATCGTCAGCTGATTAGCGAGGTAAGAAAAGGGCTGATATTAATAGGGTTAATGGTATCTCTGTCTGGAATTAAAACGCATATAGGTACATTAATAAATTGACAAATAGATGGAACTCTAACCTAGGTATCGTATTCCTCCCATCCACCTCGATTGCTGAGCTTGGAACATCACGTCTCCATGGAAACCGTAGACAACCAAAAGACCTCCGAAAGCCAAAAGTTTCCGCTGTTCGTGGATGCTGAAAGATCTCACGGCTTTAGTTTTACCTGGAAAAGAGAGCAGCATCATGAAAAGAAACAGTCATCGAGATCCATAGAAAAGTACGTCCGACCTTATGGTCTAAGGGTTTTAAACTATCTGAAGGGAATTGCATTTTGTGGACAGTAAGACGACTGGAAAAATTGGAGAATTCGAAACATGAACTCGAGAGAATTGTTCTAATTAAGTAAGAAAATGAGCGTTTCTTTTGCCAGGTCATTGTAAGCAGGTATGGTATTTATACAGAGCCCAGCCACAATAATTTAGCTACCTGCAGTTATTACAATATATCGATCAGTTCATTTCGGGAAACGGTAAATAAAGATGTTTTATATACGAGGTCTGTCGAAAAAGTATCCGATCTTAAGTTGGGAAAAAAAATTACGTACTTGGTGGGGTTCAAATACTAATCCCCTTCGAAGTAGGCCCCTTGTGCCTCCACACACTTAGCCCAGCAGGGTCCTGCGCAACCTCAAGACAAAGTTGTTGTTGTTCCTGAGAAAGCAGCTTGGGCACATATTTCGCTGCCACTCTGCGCGATCCAAAATCCTCCTTTAAAATTGCATGTGCAGAATCTTTACCGATCCCAACCTCATCACCAATTTCCCGCTCCGTCAAACGACGATCCTCCATCATCAAGGTCCGCACACTTTCTCGATAACAACTGCATTGCGGCTTGTTGACAGCCTCCCGGAACACTGGTCACTCTCCACCGATGTGCAGCCATCTTTGAACCTGTTGTACCATTCTTTTACCCATGGCATTGTCACCAAAAACCTGTTGAATTTTGCGAATTGTTTCCGCTTGGGCATCTCCAAGGTTTTGGCAAAACTTGATGCAAGATCGTTGCTCCACATGTTCCGTCATCACAGGCGAAATTAAAATGCGACGAGTAAGTAGTACAGCACCTCACACGATGGTTACCTGACAGCAACTGACACATCCGGCAAGCCCGCCAAAAACCACGCATGCGCATGAAGACATGCGGCTCCACTATGCACACTTTTGCCTCCCTAACGTAATTACCTCCCACGGGAAAAATAAAGTCGGATACTTTTTCGACAGACCTCGTATATAGAGAGAAAAGGGGCGTGTTGTGCATAATCATGAATTGTATTTATTTACCATCATTTCATTCAGTTACCTCCCTTTCATTGATTTAATACTCTAAACATTAAATGGGACACCAATTACATTTCCCCCTCCATAAATTTTTTACAGACAAACGCGTTCTCTTTGAATTTAGAAAATTTAACAAATAATTATTTCGACGGGTCTGTTTTGCTAGCAACCATAGGCCCCGATATTAGTTGATGTCTTTACTGCGTTATCAGGTTCGATCCCTAGCAGAACTCTGTGCTGATACTTTCAGTGGTGCACGCAGGCATCGAACCCGCGATCTCCTGTCTTTGCAATTATTTCTCTTATCTGCCTTGAGAACTACTGAGCCACGTGGTGAAAGCTAGACAAGACGGTCTAGCAGCCGGCAGGTCGCGGGCTCGATGCCGACTCTCGTTGCTAAAATCTATCAGCTGTTGAGGAAGCTAATACATGTACACAGAGAACGATCGGTTCAGTTCTTCCCATGACTAATCCTGATGGTGTCGACAGGGATAGTTAACCGAAACGTATTTACATTACTGGTGCTGAGGCGGTAGGAAGGGGGCAAGGTAAATAATCCCTGTATCTCTTTTACCGACAAAAACAAAAAAAAAAACTTGTCTTTCCTATTTGAAATAGTGATCAATACATTTCACTACACGTCCAAATCAGATTGATTTTGTCATTGATAAATGTTCGCTTCATATTAAATGATAGGATCAAATAATCATACACTTCTGCAACAAATAAAAGGCGGATATCGATGGAGATTCTGTTTGCCGTCTATTCCGAGGTTGGCTGTAACAAGCGGAACTTACCTGCTATAATGTGAAGAGCTGATGTCACAATATCCCGATTTCCATAGCAACTGAGGGCGACACCATTGCCAAGCCCTATAGAAAGTTAAACAGGGTCTTCCATTACAATAACAACAACAACTACTCACAACTTGATTGATTCTCTACAACTTTCGATGAAATTGTATGGATCTCAAGCCGTCAAAATCTTTTGATTAGTTTCGATTATCTCCCCTTGCCTATGTTAGACGGGTCGCTTGTCAACATTTTCTGATCTGTGTAAACTAGGCTCGGGTGATCCAGTCAGTACAGAAGTAGAGATTAATAGAAACCCGCCTGCCAATTACTGGATGACGAGAGATCTCTCAATGTTCGTTAAATGCAAATTTACTGCTTCACAGATGAAATTACTTTTTAACTCAGAAAATAATGATGGCAGCGGTAAATATTGAAAAAAGGGATGATAATAATAATAAAAAAAAACAAACTCAAGGGCGGGTAACTGCCCCATTTCCATGCAAATCAGATTCAACAACAAAATAGAAACATCTGCCTCCAAAAAACAATTAAGTAATCAGGAGAGGAAAGCACAAACCCCTACACACACACACACACACACACACACACACACACACACACACACACATCCCCTTGACCGGATATACGTAGACCTAGAAAATGTTTTGCTGGACTAATCCAACATCAGACCGGTAAATAGCCTCAAAGAAATTATTATAATCATCCTGACCGTCCATTACATATTATGTTTCCCTTTAGTGCCCCATATTTCGACTCACCAGTGGGAATTAATCCAACGGGAACAGAAACAGGGATCCATTCTTCGGCTGGATTGGTGAGATCCTTTCCCGCGCTTTCCTGATGACGTAGGAAGAGTCCGGTGATGACCTCGTTATACAGCCCGTCGCCGCTAACGGTAATAACTCTAAAATCCAATCGATCAATCAATCGAAAATAATTCTTATTTTAACATTTATTGTCTTTATTCAGAAAAAAATTTATAAGCAGGAAATAATAATATTTTCGTCAAACTTCACGGTATTCATTCGACATATAATAGAGGGAGGTAACTCGTGGATTCCTTGGTTATGAACTACTAGTGTAAGCACAGGCAGAGTTCATGGTTTGTCACCTAATTAAAATTCGTTCACTACCAGCTATTGACGTATAAGAAGATAATGAATAAAATTCTCTTTTAACAGCCATTAGCGACAGAAAGTAAATAACAGTAGGAAAGAAGGGTCAGAAAACAATGTCTGCTAACCAGTAGCAGGTGGAGACATATGAGAATTTCGATGTCCTCAACTACTTAGGGTGGCGAAGAGACAGGGGTCATGGTCAACCTAGGTAGGAGAATAACGTGTCACGTACTTAATATTAATGAAGTTCACGAAACAGGGCACCAGGAGTTATCAACAGCAGTATAAACAGTTCTGTCCATCAAGTTCGGAATTAAATCCGACTACTTACCCGTCAATGCTACTTAGGTCGTACGTCTGCATTAAGTCCCTTGCATGGAATTCTCTTTCTGTCACTATGAAAAAGATAAAGTAAAAACAAAAAATGTCATTTCTTAATTAGATTTAGCACTGCTGGAGGGTTTATGCAGGTTTTTGACCATATATATATGTATCAAAGACGACATTTAAAGTACTAAGTTGAGGGGGAGAGAGAGCAAAAATAAACTGGCTGTATGATTTTCTTGCATCAATTTCCCAGAATGCACTGCACACATTTTTCTTGTTTTACCTTTACAAGTGTGGTTAGTCACGTGGTATCGAGGTTGGTTTGATGATCGATTAGATAGTAAGTTTAAATGGCGAGTTTTAAAGGTAAAAGTCACGTGGTTCTTGCCCGTTACAGAACCTGCTAAGGGAGCAGTTTCAGAAATTACAGGAAGTGAAATCAATCGTATGAAAGTTCGTCATCGTAATTTATATTTGTAGCAAGACGTAAACCGCCAGGGCTATCGAGGCTGATTCTGAGGGAAACAAAGAACCCCAAGGCTCCGTCTTAATTGGATACGGGAGCGGGCCGCCCAGAACAAAGGGCGGTTTGAAAGAGGGGAGGGAGTAAAATGAATCCCTGTGACCGATGTCGCTTTACCAATAGTCGCTGAAAGGTATAAACTCGTCGGGAAAGTTGGCAGCAGTTGAGTGAGTGGGTACTTACGGATCACATCAGTATCGACACCGCTCAAAGCGAAAAGAGGGGCCACCTGACTGTCGTAAAGGACAGAGCCCCTCTTCTGTCCACTCTCGGGGTTGATGATCACGAGCAACTTCCGTGGGCGCTCCTTTACTGAAAAGTTAAGTGAGCAGCTGAAATCGGAAACCAAACAAACAACGAGGGCGCTCCGTGCAACAGTGGAAAATAGAACATTCCTTATTTCAGAAGGAAACAACGTCAAGCGCCCTAGAATTCCGCTCTTTGAAATAAGAAAACAGAGGCATGAAGCCTAATTATTAGGTGAGAATTTGTAAACAAAGAAACGACATTTTTTAACCCGCCCACTTCCAGATCGGCATATTTCCGATCAACCAGTCACCAGCTCTTCCAGATTCTTATTCCAGGTCGTCGGTGATCCTGCTCGATGACGTCCCTTACCGGAAGTTAGAAAATAAAGTCTGCAGAAGATGCGCTAATTTTCTATCGAGGTGAAGAGAAATTACTCTACATCTGATATCCTTGGCTGGGTTTGAGTTCTAGATGGGAAATACCTACTGTTTGCGATTGCATCTGACAGTTTGTTCAGCCATTCTTCGCACGCGGTCTCTGGTCCGGAGAGCGTTATGGCGGACCTCGACCAAATGTGGTTTTCTTGGCTGTGCTCTACGTAATGGATGGTGAACTCTTCTCGGCTGTGTGGCGACTGCTCGACGGCTAGAACCTCGTTAATGGGAACTGTAATATTATTAATAATAATAAACGGATAAAATCAGTCAGTAATATATCCTTCTTTGAAATACCATACTTTTTTTTTTTTACTGAAAAATTCTGTTAGACTTGAAACATTGGTGGCGCCATCTGTTGAATTTATTACGGTTGAAAGACCGGCAAGCAAAGTCTTTTTACAGTTTTGCTTGTAGTATATAAGGCATTTTTAAAATCCTTATATGGCTATTGCAGGTCAAGAAATCAAAACCCGGTAGAGTTCTTCGCCATTTAGAAATGAGGTAATCTGGAAGAACGGTTTGCTTAGTATCTGTTAAGGAAGTCGAACGTTCTGGCGTTTAATAGAGAATATGCGCCATATTGGAATGCAGACATCTGCTACGGTTGATATAATCGGTAACTGGATCGTGTTATTGTGAAGAAAAACGACACAATTTAAATCAACATCTCTCTCTCTCCTCTCTCTCCATCTCTCTCTCTCTCTCTCTCTCTCTCTCTCTCTCTCTCTCTCTCTCTCTCTCTCTCTCTCTCTCTCTCATGGGACTCCCAATTTAAAAGTTAAAATCAGCAGGTTACAATTAGAGAAAAATCTGTTACCGTTTCCACCGTGTACGTTCATCCATCGTTCTGTTGGAATTCTTAGATTCGGAGTGCACCCCATATGCACACCGCTGCAATGCACCTTATTGAATTGTTCCATTTCATATAGAAACAATATTTCAATGTGTTCGGTACCGGTTATTTTAGACGATTGCTCTCGTTATCCTTCAGCATAAACACATAACTTATATTAATTTTAGTTATATTACTATGATTAAAACCATTTTCTATGTAAAGAATCCGAGAGTCAAATGTCGAAAGATTGATCTCGAACACAGTGCTTCACCATTTTTGGTTATTAGCTCGTTCATCTTCTCCGATATATAATTCTCGTCCTTCTTATCTTGTCCCATTGGAGATGGGAAGGATGGTCTGATACTTTTTCTTTTAGCTTCGCTCATTTTCTATTAAACGTATAAAATATAACATCACAGCATCTGCCTTAGCGTACGTCACCTGATACTCTCCTAGTGGATAAACAGCTGGGCACGTATGCCTGTTTGATGTTCCGACGTTGTCATGGTAACACTTTCTCCTCATCACCTGTCTACTCGTTTTTCTCCCAACTCTCTTTAATAAGCCGTTCTTGTTAAGACAACCGCTTGATCGAATTCTTTACCCGTGTACAACGATGTTATAATTTTTTCACAGTATCTGTTCGAGTTTCCAAGGAACAACCATCCCAAATGCTTGCATTCCGACCTGGCCATTTTTTTTTTTTACCGGTTAGCAACCAAACTGTTTTCCCAGATGTCGCCATTACAATGTGACGGGAGCCTCCATCCACGACAGTCGGAGGCTCTAAAGACACCTGAGATGCTGACGCTGCAATGTGGGAACAGTTCGTTTAATCAGAGAAGTTTATTTGCTTCCGTTCTGAGAGGATTTCCCAAAGTTTACTTACCTTCTACCCCGTGATTAGCAGGAAGACAAAAAAATACACAAACACTAAACAGACAGGAACGACAACCCAGCATTACATAAATAGATAAGGAAATACTGCTCACCCGTAATAGATGTGGTGGCGCCGTCCAGACTGGGTGAGTTGGCGCGGAACTCCGTCGCGGACAGACTGACGCGGGCGGCCAGCCCCTGACTTCCGAAAGTGTACCGGCTGACCTCGACATCGTTGACTCCATGGGAGGTGTCGGGACTCTCCATGCCGACAGAGGGGTAAGCGGCTCCTTCTGATCGCCTGGATTTTCCTGAACGGACGAGAAACAGCAGGAAAGGAAAAGGGTCTTAGTGTCTCTGCGAATAGCACTGAAGAACACAAAGCCTTTTCAGAAAGTCTGGATATTTTTAGACGAGGAACTTCGTTCTTTTACGAATAAAATCGAACCGAGTTCGTTATCGGTTACCACGGTGATTTGGTAGAGGAACCGATCGCAACGTTTACGCCAAAAAATACACGTGGTCATAGATTAACCAAATCCACACCCGCGCCATCTTTCTGTAGAGGTGTAAACCAGTACGTTCAAAGCGTAAAGGGGAGGCAACCACCTCGAGTTTTTTTACAAAGCGAAACTTTCACGAAAACATTTTTGATGACACAACTTCCGTTCAATTTGTAATGGCGCAACTTCCGTTCAATTTGTAATGGCGCAACTTCCGTTCAATTTTTAATGACATAACTTCCGTTCATTTTTGATGACGCAACTTCCGTTCAATTATTTTCGGTTCCTCCCTTATTTTAGATTGCTTTTTAAAATATAAACTTATTGTGTTTAAAGCGGGGAAATACCAGGACATAATCGAAAGAATAGAAATTCGGTGGTATATCGTGGTGCCCATATATGGAGGTGGGTGTAGATACAGCAGCTTTTCTTTGCTCGATCTCGGCGCTACTTCGCGGCGGATTTCGTCTTTGTGAGACACCTGATCGGAAAGAAAATCCGTATAGCTAAAGGGGTGGCCTCCACTGTACTTCTTCGGTTTATGGGCTTTTGGTATTGTAAATTATTCTGCCTCGCCTATTCACACC
>JACATO010001046.1:495000-510000 GCA_018389105.1 Nautilus pompilius
CTTGTGACGGTTGTGTTCTCTTCTGCTCTCCGGCTGTATCTGGTGAATGGCGAGCAGGTGAAAGCTAGATTTTGGCCGGTGTAGACCCGAACACTTGTTGGCGGTGTCCGATCGAGGCGCTGCGCCTAAAAATCTGGGCACGCGATCTGCTTGCCGTAGACGTACAGATGTCGGCTGAACAATGAGATTTTGGTCCAGGCGTCTTTCATACACATAGATCAGCAATTTGGCTTCAGAGCTTTTGAGAATCTTTTGTATAAACATGAATTTATTTCACCAATCTGGGTTCGGGCGTAGAGCGATGCATGAAAATGATTACTGTAGCCGTTTGTTCAGGACGGGTGGCGCCATCTTTCTTTTCCGAATAATAGCCATGACGTGAGGATATCGTGGGAGGCGCATAGTCGTCCAGCTATTGATATCGCCCGCAATGTGTGGAACGAGGTAGGCGGGGCGTCGTGATGGCGAATCCATCTCTCGAGTTCACCGCACAGACGCCCCACTCGGATCAGACCCGGAGACTGTGCTGACCTCGAGAGATGCCTGAAGTCTCGGTCAAGCTTCTCAGGCCACGCGCACACAACGTGGGTCCGGTTAGGGTACCCGGAATTTGTCGGACTGACCGCAAATGTGCTGGTCCAAGTCATGCACAGTCCCCGAGAGATCACCTGTCACATCACGTGGTCGAGCTAATTCGCAGCTACCGCTCAGGTCAGTGCGCTCTGATGGCAAACCGACCGCGCCAAATGGTTTTATAATATTGAGCGCTTATTATGTGACAGAGTTAAATACGTTTTTGGCATAATAAAGCCAAGACTCACAGTCTGCCCGCCTCTACTGTGCTTTTATCCTATGGACTCGTAACCGCCGAGAAATCAAGATAAAGCTACAATAGATGCGCGCTTCCAAATATTGTCTTGACCAAAGAGTCTTATTTTAAGGAAAGAAATGCATATGCAATAATTCTTTTCCTGTATATTTGGGGAATACGATTTAAACCTTTATGTAAATAAGTTCGTATTTTTGTTTTTACTCAGCGTTTGAAAACCGCTGTATCACAAGAAATGCAGTATCAGACATAATTATGGAAGCTGAGGTAGAACTGGGTTCGAAATGCGGACAATACGGAGGTAAATACTACGGCTCCCGGGAAGGAAATGTCACGTGACCTGTCTACAGAAATCAGAGTCCCATGTGATGGCTGCTCCCGTGAGGCAGATCGAAGCCCCGACTTCGTGCTTCAGGAGCAGGTCATACTCGACATAAACTACCAAGGGGCTCAATTGCCAAAGCTAATCCACTGTACAATGTATTAATTTCACTTTTGTATTTTTTCTATAACAACTCCTAGTTCCAAATAATTATCATATGTGCACATCCGGTGTGTGCTCATATAATTATTTCCAATTACATATTTTAGCACGAACTAACAATTTTTAAAGTTTCCATTATAAATGTTCATTTGTAAAAGTTGGTAAATTTAAAACGATTGCTGATATATGGGCATCAATGGTTGTCAAAGCTACAGTAGTGACACCTGTGGAGGGTATTAAAAATGATTAAAAATTGCTATCAAATTCATCAAATTAATGTGAATGAAAAGGATGCACGGAGAACCTTAATAGATGACGAAGGTGAGAGGTCAGTTTATATGGATAATAAAAGTGTCATGGCGCCAACAGGTGTCTTAACCGACTTTGCCCGCACGAAGAAAATTTGGGCGTCAACATAAAAAAAAATAGGATTCACAAGAAAAAAAACCTCAAATAGTAGAACGCTTTTTTAATAAGAAACCGCAGTATTCGGAAAAAATTCCCCACGCAGAAAACCGATACAGAATAGCGAGAGCGACTACAGGAATAGGCAGGTATAGCAGACAGCCTTAATCCATCTAGAAAGAAGTAAAGAAAGGACCGTATCGTCAAAGGTATAAACTAACATCAGGGGTAATGTCGTACGTCTTTTGATGTCGCGAATATGGGCACTCGGTGTACAACTGTAGAATCAGGACGGTGACTTTGGACTAATCTGCTGAGAATACATACCTAATGTCAATATTACACGAAAGTTTCGTTTTGGGGGGTGCGGATTGAACAGCTTCGAGATGCGGGAAACTGTTCTGTTACGAGTCTCGGTTGTAGAGTCGATGTACACCGAACACAGCTGAGCTCAGAGCTCGGTAGCCGACCGATCAGTTCAACAAGATGACGAAAGACTACCTCTACTGGGGCGCAGAGCCGCCTGAAATATCTTCGTCCTCCAAAATGGCAGAGTTGTAAATATGTTCAGCGTGAGTTAATCGAAAAAAATACGTGAATAGAGTGAAATCTCGCAACTGTCCAGACTGATTGCATTGTCAATCGAAATTAACTAAGGCGAATGAGTATCGGCGAGGAGGCATTGCGATGACAAGAGTTATAATGAAGCTCCACCACATTCCCATTTGGTTGCCGGTTCCATAGAAGATCTCGGCTGAACCCCTGATTTCTTTCGATAATTAGACGGGATGATGCCAGCTCGGTAAGCTGGAGAACTCCATTGTTTGTCCAACTCCCAGAGAAGATATCCAGACACGCATTCCTTGTCGGTGAGTCGCGCGGAATTCCCCTTTACGAATAACCGCTGAAACTGATTCCCCTCGCGAATAAAGGGGTTCCGACCGTTAATCGCGCGCCGAGAACCAAACAACCGGCCCTATTCTGTCCTCATTTACGTTTTCAAAACATCGAATTCTTTACTCTAATCCGGCCCCTTTCCTGTTCCTTTCTGTCGTGATCTTATGGGGTCCCGCAGACTTCGCCGTATAACTTGACACTTAAAAGAATTGGTAATGGAGGCGTGCAAGATCCCCATCGTTGGCACTTAAAAGAATTGGTAATGGAGGCGTGCAAGACCCCCATCGTTGGCACTTAAAAGAATTGGTAATGGAGGCGTGCAAGACCCCCATCGTTGGCGGAATCTGGGGGTTTTCCAAAGTTCGAATGGGACGTTTTGCTTTATATGTCTGCGTCACGTGCTGACTCCCAGTAAAATGAGGTTCGACAAGAACTTGTGCAACGGTAAGAACGAGGGGTCGGTGTTGTTTGTTGTCAGCACCGGCCGAGGTACCGAAGGAAAGGGTCTCGGATCCTTAGGTTGATGGTTTGCTCCCTCTAGAATCCGCTCGGCGTGGCGACGACAGACAGTTTGAAGGGGCTCAGCTTATTAGGTAGGTTGGCGGAGTCGACGTACGTCGGCGGGCGGGTATTACAATCTCGGGGTCTTAAGTCGGCCATTCCAGAGAACGGTTAAACCAACCTACCTGGAGGGGACCCCTACTTCGTCATTTCCTGGGCCGCCACGAGCGCCCCCGGCCGGGAATGTTCTCGGTCTCCCGTCACCGTTATCGCCGTTCCTCTCGATAAACTGTTTACCTGGTAAGATAAACCTCGCATGACGAAGCTGTTCGTCCCCTGTTATCTGAACCGCCAGGTGGGGGAGGTAGGGGGCCGATTGGCAAGTGTCCACATAGATAGATACTCGCCAGCCGCGTCTATGGTGGAGCTGATATATATATATTAAAAAAAAACAAAAAAAACAGCAAATTCCAGGGGAGACCACTGAGTCAGCACTGTTGAGAAATAGTCGCTGGCTGCAGTACATCGAACACTCGAGAGAGACCCCCTTTCTAAATATAGATTTAAAAAACCTGTATTATGCTCCTGGGCGACGCTCTGTCGCGACACTGACAACCCTGCCTCTCAGCTTTCACAGAAACTGGGACACTTGCTTGTAAGTTCGGGTAAGTAAGGTGTCTTCCGACACGTTTAAATGAGTCTTCTCCTCATCTTGTTTTTACTGAACGATGCGGCTACTATACGCAGTCCGTCTCTCCGGCTCGGTGCCGACGCATGACGATAAAAATGGTTAGTTTTCTTTTCTCTCATCCTTCCATAACCTTATCCCAAAACTCCTGGACCTCTTCCCCCACCCATTTTTTTTTCTTTTTTTTTCGCAGTCACATTGCCAACGATAACAAATTTTAAAAATTGGGTTCGATCATTTTTGACAGGTATATTACTTCCTCTTCGCAGTAAGCGATACGTGACTGGCATATAAAGGTATAGAATATTTTACTCACTATATATAGGCGACGTTGGTGGGGGGCTGACTTAAGTAAACAGGTTCGAACAATCAACTTTGACAAAAGATTTAATCCGAGGTGGTGAATTATTATTTTGAGTCACAGAGCAAACACATCTCACCCGATCAACTGTCGTCGGTCTAGCCACGAAAGCCGGACGACTTTCGACTAAGTATATGGTTCTATTGCAGTTGGATTACCGGATCAGGGAAACTGGGAGCTCTGGTGGAGTCAGCATGGAGAGCACGGCATCTCAGAGAAAGTCGGGCCAGTTTAGTTTCAGAGTGGACGGGATGGAGTCGGGTCTGGTTGTGTCGGCTATGGAGCTGTCTGTACATGTATCAGACGCGACCGGTGGAGGGACTAGGAAGCTGGCGGGTGCGAATTGTTTTCCTCTTCTTCTTCTTTGCGGTCAGTAGAGTAATAATTGTGGTGGGATGATATGTGTGTGTGAGAGAGAGACGGGTGGGAGTCAACAGATCTTATAAAATACGACAGGTTCCTATCCACCCCAGAAGTTGCAAGTAGTTCGTCCGCTACTACATCACCACCGTGACAGAGCTTGTGAAGAAAGAAAGTAAGAACGCCCTCTGTCGGAGAAGTGGTTCTTACTACTTACCGGTCGAATATATATATATAAAGATTATCTCCACCTTTCGCGTCGCACAAGACATTTAAACTTAGAAGAAGAACGGCAAGAACTTTACTGTCAGATCGCTATTACGGCGTCCGCTTTAGTTGTCGCCTTTCCTCGCTTATCTCCCTTGGCGATTAATGGGCCAGTCGCGACCGGCTGACATTTCTTGGACTCTTCACGCGATAATGGTTCCTCGTCCGCTGCGTGGATGTAAACATAATGTCAGAAGTAGTGGTAAGGAAAGCACTGTTTACTTATTTACTTAATTTCGCTCAAACGGCCGTAAAAATCCGACAGATTGTTTTTGGATGTCTATCGCTCACGGGACCATTTTGTTTTTTTAAGGCGAAAATCTTCCTCTCGTTTGTCTGTTTGAAAATAAGTAAATAAATAAATGTTTCTGCTGTTGTTTGTTTGTTTGTCTTAAATACGAAACGACCGCCCGTCCGTGTCGTTTTTAGCTCTGCTTCTTCCGACGGCGTGTAACAACTTGACTTCCGTTAACAGCCTCTGTTCTCCTTGCAGTGCCACTCAGCGAAGTGCTGTCGGCTCGGAGAAGCCCGCAGTCTGACCAGCAGTTCACCGTCCACTATATCGACCGTGGCCATGGTGACAGGCGGTGGTCCAAATCCGCCATCACTTTCACCGGTCCCGCCGATCATTGCCGAATTTGTACGCAGAGAATAAACGACGCGGTCAGCAAAGGTTAGCAGCCATCTTTACAAGAAAAAGTTCCGCCTGATATGTCACTTGTCGCATAATCGTGCGCATTCATTGTAGGCCGATAAGCCGTCTTGCGATTATCGGGAAAGGGGTTAAGGTAAACATTGGCTGTGATTAATTGGTAGAAAATCACCGACTCTCTCTCTGTGTGTGTACTGACCTCATATCTCTCTCACCTCATATCTCTCTATGCACTGACGTCATATCTCTCTGACCTCATATCTCTCTCTGTACTGACCTCATATCTCTCTGTGTACTGACGTCATATCTCTCTTTGTACTGACGTCATATCTCTCTCTGTACTGACCTCATATCTCTCTGTGTACTGACGTCATATCTCTCTCTGTACTGAAGTCATATCTCTCTATGTACTGACGTCATATCTCTCTCTGTACTGACGTCATATCTCTCTCTATGTATAAAAAGGGGGCGTAACTCTTAACGACTTCCCTTTCTTCTACCCGCTGTAGCATTATCCCTTAAACTAACGGCCTAAGATGCCGATCTGGTCTCTCCTTTCTCCACAACAACATATCACTAAAAAAAGGTATTTGCTTCCCGCAGAGCCGAAAGTTTTCAATGTGACAGCTTTAATGATAGGAAGAAGTGGAATAGCCCAAGATTAGGAAATATTTGTCAAGACGGTCTTCTATCTAGTTCACAGTTTCCTAAAGACCACGGCTGGCAACCATTATTTAGGAATTCCTTGCTAAGGGGGCAACATCTATTACCGTCGAGCCGTGTAGACCGGTTTGCGCGCGCAACAACGTCGCTCTATTTTTAAGAACAACAGAGCTCACGTGACAAGGCCACGTGGTGTGCGTGAACAGCTCTTATCTTGGTTAGAAAAGGGAGTTCAGTGGCGATATGTTACCATCGAAAGTATATGGTTATTTCTGAGCATTTCCCATCACATTTTACGTTAGCAGAATCAGGTTAACTCTCCCGAGTAATATTTAAGTACGGGTGGCGCAGCTGGCTAATATGACGTCATTATGCAAATTTTTTCGTGGTCCAATTGGACGTTATCGAGCGGAATTCGAAAATTCTAAGGCGATGCCAGACTTCTGGCTACAACTGTAGCTTACTTCATTTATTACTAACAACGGGATGGGAAACTACCGAGCAGACTGTCGTCCATGTTTGTTATATTTGTCATTATTACTTACAACGAAAAAACCAAAAAAAAAAAATGGCTTATGTCTTCATCGCTGTCCAGATTAATCATAATTAGGGTTAACATCGGAGGGTGCCACAATATTTTCAAATGTTCTAACTGTCCGATCTCGAATTCTTGCACGCTTTTGCCACAGCTTCATCCGATTGCGGTACAAATGAAACAGACACAAAGCTAACTACCCCTTTTACGTGTTACAGATTTTAAAATTTTTTTTTTCCAGTGGCTAAGCGGCCAAAAAGACTCTTGGTGGTCATTAATCCGAACAGTGGCAAGCAGACCGGCCGAAGTGTCTACGAGCAGCAAGTGGCCCCGATCTTTTCCCTGTGTGGCATTGCCACGGATGTTATAAGCAAGTATCCGCTTTTTCTTGAGTACCTTTCATACCAGAAGTGGCCCTGTTTTAAGAAGTTCCCCCCCCCCGAGAGCTAATTTCTGCAAGTATTGTATTGGACAGGGTTACCTCCCTTTAGATATAGCCAACGATACTTTTGCTAGAATGGGAAATTTTCGGACGTGTTCATTTTCTTGTTTTCGAAACTAACATTTCACAAGTGTTTTCCATGTTCGCTATATTCTTAAAAAAATATATATATTCTCAAGCAGAAATAATAAAGCAATTCTAAAATGTTTTATTTTTTTCTGCATTACTAATGAGATGAGAGTAGTACCTGAAGCCAAAGTGATATTCAAATATTAAATTATGAAGTCAAATAGATAAAGATCGAGATACTAGTAACAGAAGCATTTTCACCCTTTATCATGTGCGAATATTCATTCATCATCGTTGGCAACCCGAAGAGGGGTCAGACTCCTGAAAACGAAAGCTTCCGCGCGCATGCGTACAAAGGAGTCGACAATCCTCAGACAGCGAAACCGCGCAGAATTTAGTAGCACACGGGTTATCTCCCTTTGTTTTCACGCGCGCGACCTGTTTGGGGGGGGGGCTACCCCGCTGGTGCCGTGCAAGATATGGCATAAAGAAGAATTGCCCCACGTGACAATCTTTTTTGCAGATTTTTCTCTCTCTTTCTGTACTGACGTCATCTCTCTCTCTCTCCTCTCTCTCTCTCTCTCTCTCTCTCCCATCTCTCTCTCTCTTCCTCTCCTCTCTCTCCCCACCTCTCTCTCTCTCTCTCTCTCTCTCTCTCTATCTCCTCTCTCTCTCCTCTCACCCCACCTCTCTCCATCTCTCTCCTCTCTCTCTCTCTCTCTCCTCATCTCTCTCTCCATCTCTCTCTCTCTCTCCCCCCTCCCTCCCTCTCACCATTCTCTCTCTCTCTCTCCATCTCTTCCATCTCTCCTCTCTCTCTCTCTCTCTCTCTCCTCTCTCTCTCTCTCTCTCCCCCCCCCTCCCTCCCTCACCATCTCTCTTCTCTCTCTCTCCATTTCGTGAAGTCTGCTGAAATTGGCCCCCTATTTTGCAAGGAAAAACGCTTCTGATTGGATGCCGAGCATTATTTTGCGTGGCAGACAGAAATAGATTCGTGTCGTAGAAAAGCGATGACCTTTGACCGAGCGAATTCATTTGTTCCGATTTCAGTAACGGAGAGAGAATTCCACGCCAGGGACTTGTTGCAGACCTATGACCTGCAGGAAGTCGATGGGCAAGTAGATTTTCCACCACTATATCAGCCACGGAAGTAGTGCTTTCGTCTTAAAGAAACGCCTGCATTTCTTTTGTGATGACGTCACAGTTAGATTACGTTAAGAGTAAAACAAGATACTAGCAGCGTAAACAGTCTCTAAGTCCTTAGGGTCGCCATCACACCTAGAGGAGGGACTAGATATTGCATTTTGTTATTTTTTACCTTCATTTTAACCCCTCACACTGATCTTTGTTAAGACAATCGCAGGTGGTTAATGCTATTTATTTCTATTTTACTAGCTGCAGAACTGTATCCTAACAGTAAGCCTTACTGATAGTTTAACTATTTATAATTATACCTCTTAGTGATTTCTAATTCTTTGTACTAAAAATTAGATTGTTTGGAAGCTCAAATCCCCTAATTAGAAAAGAACATCGAGCCCCTCTCTCAAAAATCTACTTAGGAAAAGAAACTGATTTAAACGCTCCTGGATATCTATTAGGTTGTTACAAATGGTATTTTTAACCGCAGCAATGAGACTTCACATCGCTGCTGAACGTGAAGTTTATTAATCAGAGTAAGTTCCATTACAATCAGTAGACTTCTGCCAGCGAGGTACAAGCGCATTTGTACCATTTTGAAAAAAAAATCTGGATTTCTGGAGTCGATAAGCTGTTGGAAGGCTGTTTCAATTGCTGCTTGGTTGGAGAAGGATATCATAGGGAGGAAGCCGTGGAGGTGTTTGAGAAGGTGGTAGTCTGTGGGAGAGAGGTCCGGTGAATAGGCTGGGTGATGGAGAACTTCGTGCCCCAACATGGTCAGTTTGTGAAGAGTTCCATTTACAACACGAGGACGAGCATTGTCTTGGAGCAGGGTTGGGCCTCTTCGATTCCCCAACGTCGGCTGTCGTTGGGAGAGTTTCTGATGAACAACGTTTAATTCACGACAGCACCTTTCAGCTGTGATGGTTTCGCCAGGTTGCAAGAAGTTATAGTGGATGATACTAGTTGCAGTCCACCAGACAGTGACCAGACCTTCTTTGGGTGGAGGCTGCGTTTTGGAATGTGGTTAGGCGCCTTGTCTCTGTCGATCCACTGGGCTGATCGCTTGTGATTATGGTAAAGGATCCATTTTTCATCACACGTAAAGATTCGGTCAAGGAATGGGTGGTTTTTGTTTCTTATGACAAGCGAGGAGCAGATCTCCAATCTAAGATGATTTTGTTGTTCATTCAACTCGTGAGGCACCCGCCTGTCAAGCTGTTCCACCTGGCCGATTGCGTCAAGATGCCGGGAAACAGTTGCAGTGCTTACGTCAAGCTCTCCGGAAATTTCTCGCACTTGCTTTTCTTGTATCGGCCTCAACTGAGGTTTTCGGACGGTTGTCATGACAGCCGGAAGACGTCCGCTACGTTCCTCATCTTCGAGGCTCACATCTCCTGATCGAGACTTTGCAAACCATCGTTGTACTGTTCGCTCATTCGCCGCGTCCGCGCCCCGTGCTGGCTTAATGTCACGAGTCGCCTCGCTCGCCTCGTGGCCCGGTTCGAACTCTTGAAGCAAAATGGCCACGAAAAACTTTTCTATCCCTGCTTCTCTCAGAACCCCGAAACAAATGTCCACTTTAAGATTTTAATGTATGCCAAAGCACACGCCACAAAACGATACATGACTTATCAAAATGCACCTTCACAAGCATGAGAAAAAAATGATCCAAAAATTAACATAATATTATAAAAACCGCCAAAACTTTTCTAACGACCTAATTATATTTTAATCTACAAAAATTGTTTCGCAGCCCCCTGGCCGATTCCTTTATATGATGTCGGTATCTTAATTAAGAACATGGCAAATCGCGCGAGAAATAACGGGTCTGACAGCACCTGATCAAAGGCCTGGAAGTAGCAATATAGGAAAGCAAACGCCTGTCCTGCATATGAAAGATGTGGACGAACCAAGGTCCAGAGTTAAGGAAAACTAAATCTCCTTAGTTCTATGGTCGAGTTAATCCTCTCTTAGAGAATAAGTCTTAACGGGAGCTGGAATGGGGCCTCGGCGACCGAGCGAGTTGAGTTGCCTGTGAACGATGGTCAAGGAGCGACTCAGGTGGCGCCTTATCACGAGGCCCCAGAGATCCCCGCCAGACCTCCAGCCCACGCCGGAAGGACTGGTACAGAAGAGCCGGAAGAAGCCGTGCTCTTCCGGAAACAGTTCCATTCGTCATCGGCGAAGCTCTGATTACCGCTCGGCGCTGTGTTTTGACCCCCGGTGGCCGTGAAGTTTCTCGGCAAAGGCGGAAGAAAGGGGCCATCCCGTCTTCAGCGTGCGTTTCCCAACAACTTGGCATCTTCACCGAGATCGTGACTTCTCCCGCCCTTCTGTCTCCACGTGGTCAATGAACGACATTTGAGGGGTTTTTTTTGTCTCCTTCTTCTGTCGATCTACGCCTGTCGGATCCCCCCTCGGTTTGTCACCTCGCCATTATTATTACTTTTCGTTTTTAGGGTTGTCTGCTGCAGCGGGGACGGCTTGTTCAACGAGGTCATCACCGGACTTTTCTTGCAAACGCAGCGGAGAGCGGGACTCGGCGTCGACAACCCTCAAGAGAAATGGGTCCCCGCCGATAAACCGATCGCCCTCGTGCCCGTTGGTAATCGACCATCATCGAATCAGTATAGGGGGAGCTGCTGCGGCGCGCGCGTGGGTCTTACCGTACCGAAAACGGTTAAAAGGGTTAACGCTGTCACGTGACAGAAAGCGGGGAGACTGACGGCGTAGCTGTTAACCCTTTCCTGTTTGCCGATTTAAGGAAGAACTACCGGCGCGTCTACATCACAGGAATAGGTCGCTCCCATTTTTAACCCCTCCCCCACCACCATCGGTCGTGGAATTACAGGAGTTCTCTTTCCTTTAGTCAGTTTGAGGCTAGCTCGGTGAACGGCAGTGGGGTGGGGGTGGTGGAAGGTCAAGGCAAGCTTAGTCCTTGGACGAATTCGGAGTTAAGTCAACAGCTTGCCAAAGCCTTGCTGTCATGGTCGTCCCCCTACCGGGAGAGAGGCCCGCCCTACTCTCTGACACGCGTCACCAACCGTTGTGTGACGTCACGCAAGTTACCGCTGACGCCATGGTTACGCGTCTATAACGATATCCTTCAGCCAAAGGATGGACTTACATTTCCGGCGGAGATGATGCAGCGGCGGGCGGCCAAAACTACAACATCACCCAACATAATTCTGTAATTTATTCATTTTTTTTTTTTTTTTTTGGCGAATCCCTGGTTCTGACAGTCGGGGGCCGTAAGGGATTCTCACAACAGCGAGCTGGAGGAGGAAGGTGTTGGGTATCAGGTGACCAGGAGAGTTGTCCGAGTACCGGTCGGTCGGGATCTCCTCAGCGGCGGTCGAGGTGCAGGCCAGTCAAGGGTTAACCCGAATTCCTCCCCACTAGAACCATTTCTGGATGTTCCACGGAAACCCAAACGCGCCCGGCTACTGAAGGAGGGCGAGAAGAAACTATCAAGGTTGTTGAGCCAGTTTCCACCGGGATTCGATCTCTAACCCCTCCACCATTGTATACCAGTAGCCCACCACTAGACCGACCTCTTTCTGTACCTATACCACCACCAATGCAACGGTTAAGAGTTCCCGTTTTTTAAACCATCAGAGTCTGTTCTTCAGCGAACAAAAGTTTCATTAAAAAGCCACCTTTTCCTTTGAGAAGCCATTTTAAATCTGCCGTCATCTTCTGACAGTCCGCCTGTAACTCGAGGACAGACTTTGCTAGATGGAGCGGTAGTTTTTCAAGATGGGTTCCGCATGCCAGAGAGAGAGAGAGAGAGAGAGAGAGAGAGAGAGAGAGAGAGAGAGAGAGAGATGAAGAGAGAGGAGAGAGATGGAGAGAGAGGGAGGAGAGAGATGAGAGAGAGAGAGATGGGAGAGAGGAGAGAGAGATGGAGATGAGGAGAGAGAGATAGGTTAGCGAGGAGAGAGAGAGGAGAGAATATCTCTAGAGAGATATCTGAAGAAGAGAGTCTAGAGATAGCTCTAGAGAGAGAGAGATCGCGTAGATGGCCCTCTTTATCGCTCTCTATCGCTCTCGCTCTCTCTCTCTCGCTTTCCTCTCTAGATTTCTCTGCTCTCGACTCTCTCTCTTTGATCTCTTTCTTTACTTTCCTGCCCAACTCTCATCCTTATAACTAAACCCTTTCTAAATGATTTCTCTTTAGGAGGCAGTAATACCGCATGCGGAAGTCTGTATGGCATCAGAGATCCAGCAACAACCGCTCTCCACGTCGTGGCTGGTAACTTTCCTTTTACAGCACCCCTTCTCTCTTTCAAGGGCCACACCAGGATTCACTACAAACGTAAAGCCCACCAGTCCCAATTGGCCGGCCTGTTACCGTGACGTCACTACATTAGATATGCCCCCCTCTTCAGAAGAATCGTCGTGACGTCACGTGCCCATTAAACGGGTCGCCTCTTACTTACGCTGTGTAAACTCTAACAGGTGCTCTCTGGTGGATAAAGAGTTGATAGCCGAATTCTCAACGCAAGGGGCTCTTCGTTAATTATTTAAAAAATAAAATTATTTACACAATGAAAAGTTCTGTAATGATTTTTATATAGATTACCTTTACGTGCAATAGAAGGAGCGCTAGCAATAAGAAACGATAACAAATCCATACGATTAGAGGACGAGTGTGGAAACAGTGGAATTATCGCAATAACAGATGATCATTTATACAAAATATTAACTTTAAAGAATACTGAGGGGTTTTCATAAACAGGCCTAATTTACCCCATAGTCACTCTTTTTGCGACAAATGGCCAATTTCGTTGACTTTAGAAGAAGTTGATTACATCTGATCTTTGGTTAGTTTCCGAACCTGTTTAAAAGTGCTCGTCTCTCCTGTCTTGAAAACCGCAAAGAGCTTCGGCTGCACCGGAAACTGATGTAGTGCCGAATTACGTCTTGCCCCTCATCATAGTTGTGCAGAATAGTGTCACCGATGACACTTGTGTGGGGTGTCATCTCTTCACTCTTACAAAAGATTTTAAAAATGCCCACAAGATAATTTTTTTCCCCCGAAGAACGGGTATTAAAACAGTTTAGCTTCTTTATACTTATTGGTTAATTATTGGAACTGGCATAGATAGATTAAAACTTAAAACTGAATAGAATTTTCTTTTTAATTTAAGGGGAAGATGGTTACCATTACTGGGTAAAATTACTATTCAGATGAAAATCCTGCTGCAATTAAGTCTCCCTCGTTTGTATGGAGAGAACAGAACAAACCTCCAAGTTGCCTAACTTATCCTGCTGTACATATATAATATATCTGTGGCCTAGATTACTACATTTCCAGTTTTATAGAGAAAGAGAGAGAGAGATGAGAGAGAGAGAGAGAGAGAGAGAGAGAGAGAGATAGAGATGAAGATAGAGAGAGAGAGAGATGAAGATATATATAGAGAGAGATATGAAGATAGAGAGAGGGAGAGGAGATGAAGATATATATAGAGAGATATGAAGATAGAGAGAGAGAGAGAGAGAGAGAGAGAGAGATGAAGATATATATAAGAGATATGAAGATAGAGAGAGAGAGAGAGAGAGATGAAGATATATATAGAGATATGAAGATAGAGAGAGAGAGAAGAGAGAGATATGAAGATACAGATAGAGAGAGAGAGAGAAAATGTGTCTAGCTACAGACCTACGTGGGAAGTAGAAATATCCAGAAAACAAACGAAATGAATTAATTGAATGTATTATTTGTTCTCAGGTAACGTAGTTGATATCAAGACTCTCACGGTTCACGGGAAAGACGGATTCATCACACTGGGCGGACTGTTGTTTACATACGGGTTCTTCGCAGACTGCATGTACAGAGCTCAGCGCACTCGATGGATTGGAGTGATGCGGTACCCAAGTAAGTTTCGACACGCACATTTTTCCATAGAAAGAAGAAAAAAAAAACAACACCACCGACAACAAGAGAAAGCTGTCAGTAGTTTAAGATGTGAATAAGCAGATCATGGAGCATAGTACTGAGATGTTTAACAGACACCAATCTTTTTCTCGATTTCAGTGTATTTTTTACAAAGCTTGTGGGAAATGAGGAAATTTGAAGCTGACCTGGAATATACGCTGGAACGTAACAGGTAACCTGACTTAACAGAGACCGGGCGGTGGAGAGGCTATTGTTTTAAAGGGGGTTGGAGGGGTGGGGAAGAACCGCTCCATCGCTAGCGCGTATCTCGCGAAGCGCTCTCGATCGCTAGCTCTCTCGCAGGCGTCTCTCAATTTCAAGTCCGAGCGCTCATGAGCGATCTCTCTAGATCTCTCTCAGAGACTGAATGAGCTCTTAGCTTCGCAGTAAGGCTAGCTCGAGAATTCGCTATCATTCTCTGCGCCCTTATGCTCTGTCTGACGCTCGCTCAGCTAGAGCGAGCTCAGGGAGATATCATTCTCGCTTCTCGCTCAGCTCGTCGTCTCGCTCTCGGCTCTTTCTCTTTAATTCTCTCGCTTGCTCATGAGCTGGGACTTAGAGCTCTCTCTTTATCATCTCGGTTAATTCTCTCGAAGTCTCTCGTCATTCTGTCTCGGATGCTCTCATTCGCTATTCTTATTCTCGCATTTGTCTCTCTCAGTAGATCTCGAGGCATTCTCTCTCATTGGTCTCTCTTATTCTAGAGTCTCGTTAGAGCTCGTCTTTCGCGCGCGAATTTATCTAGATCTCTCTCGAGTACGAGCTC
>JACATO010001046.1:515000-626845 GCA_018389105.1 Nautilus pompilius
TAATACTGAAGATGCTTCTGCTTCTGCCGAAGTTGGCATCTCTGTTCTCACCTGTAATACTGAAGATGCTTCTGCTTCTGCCGAAGTTGGCATCTCTGTTCTCACCTGTAATAATGAAGATGTTTCTGCTTCTGCCGAAGTAGGCTTCTAGTTCTCAGCTATAATAAAGAAGGTTCTTCTGCTTCTGCCGGAATTGGCTTCTCTCTTCTCACCTGTAATACTGAAGATACTTCTGCTGTACTGACCCCTAACGGTAAGTCCTCCGGACGATTTAACTGATCTATAATAATGTTCTTTAGTATTTTCTTTGTCTTAACCCGTAACTCTACATCTTTACGCCTAGCTTTGGCGTAACGAAGGATATCTTTAATATGTGCGTACTTTAACGTAGCAGTCAACTTGTCTTTTTGGTTACTAAAGCTGTATTAAAAGTTAATTGCACTGTTTGTTTTGTTTTTTTCCAGATGTCAGTTAGGGGTTATTAAAGCTTTCTGTACTCCCTTTAGACGAATGTAATACCAAGAAGAAAAGATGATCAGTGGTGCGTATCTCACGGAGTTCATTGCTAAATATACGATTTTCACTCGAGGAAGGAAACAAAGAAAAGTTTCGCGTAAAAACAGTTACGAAAACCGTGAAAACTTCCAGCTCAATCAGCTTATATCACCTGGTCTGATCTGAGTTCCGTAATGGTGTATGACCCAGTAATAAACGTAAAATCCGAAATGTTCACCAATCTGATTCGCTGAAGGCCTGCATCTCGGCACCGAAGAATTCCCAGTGACGTCAGGTACGGGATGGATGACGTCAGTGTTGTGAAAAGAGTCCATGTTGAAATATTCACTATGAGAGAAGAACAGGGTAGCATATTTTCACTGCATACCTGCAGAGGCGTGGATGGAAGAACGACAAAGAATCTATTGACGCCAATATATATATATATATACTCGTATTGATCCATTTTTAAAAGTCGTTGTTTTCTTGCCATCGCCATTCGACTGGTTAGAAATCGCTCCGTTTCTTACCTGGCAGTGATGTCATCAACATCCTCCTCCTCCTCCTACTCCCGTGCCAGGGCGATATAGGAAAACATAGAATTATTTGAACGGCCAGTTTGATCGTAGCTGGGAGGTGGTCAGTCGTGGGTCAACAATGGGAGAAGACGCCCTGCCCTGGTGCTCTGTCGCTCTGCTCTGGCACATTCACCGACACGTACATATACCCAAGTATAAGCTGGCGTTGTCTTGGTAACGGGAAGCTTACAAAACTGATTAGACAAAGAGGGGGGAGGGATATTTCTCTATAGACTTTGTTTACTTTACTGCAAATAAATATACACATTTTTTTTAAAATTAAAACAATTTTAATTCTTACAATTCTCAACTGCTTTCTTGTTTTTCCTTAATAAATAATAAATTTTTTTTAATGATTAGAGTGTTCATGGCGGAAAAGGGAAGGACCCGTGTTTTTGTTGTTTTTGTTTTTTTTTTTTAGGTAGCTTCGATTGGAACTGGGAAATTATTCCATTCCCCACACCCCCTCCGTTGATTTACAGCGATTGATCTATTGATCTATTAGCCAGAGAAGCTGTATTGGCTGCCCAAACCGAGGCTTTACCAGCACAGACACGAAATCGAGGCCACGTATCTCTATCACGTGCCTCATGAAGGTCTCGGTCAAGTTTCGGTTTGGATGAAATAAGGGTTTGTCGGAGCTGACGAAACTGCTGAGACCGTCCGGAGAGCGGGACGGACGTCGAGAAGAATGCCCCATGGGTGCGCCTGACGGAGACTAGCCTCTGACCGCGTGACGTCTTGGTGGTCCAATCGCGCAGCCGCCAACTTCCGGGAAACACCGTTAGTAGCTGCATCGCACGGCCTTCTCGTCAATCTGCTCTTCCTCTTTCATCTCTACTGGGGGCCCTGATTTTACTGTGTATGTATCTAACACTTGGCATAGATCAAGGAAATCCAACAAATATCAGCCTCACGATACAGTAAAGAATTTTTTTGTTTTTGAATCCCTATCTGCGTGTTTATCAGTAAAAAAAAGAAAAGAAAAAGACTCGGATCCATAATAAAATACTTTTATTACGCTAATAAATCTTCCACGTGATTTAATTATGTAATAAAAACTCCGAACCATAGATTTTAGCGATGGTTCCAAACACCGATATCGAGGTTTGCAACAAAGAGAAAGATGACCGCTAGAGGCAGTAAAGTCGCCTTATCAAAACTTGACGGGTCGGATGAGACTCGGGTCAGTTGCTTGTGATTGCGTCCCATTCGACAAATAAAACACCGGATGGATTTTATGCACCAAGTTCTTGGACGTATCCTTGGCGAAACCTTACGTGGCAATGATTATACAATGGTTTTCCTGAAGTTAAGCGAGAAGAAAAATACATTTCCAAAATGGTTGAAGTTTTAGTCACCAAATGCTCTCCGCGAACTCTTCTTCGTGAACACATCATTTATGGGGGCGAGATATAAATGAGTTCCAGTAAAAACATGCGAATTAACTTCGGCGTAAGGGCTTGAAACAACTGACTGATGCCCCTATCAACTTCGGCCCTTCTAGGATATTTGCTTGTAGATCGACAGATTCTCTGAGACAGTGGGGGGTGGGATAGAGGCCGGCAATCGCAGACCCGGGTAGCCGAATGGGTAGACGTGGGCAGAAGTTTGGCTTCTCGGCTACGAAGACAGTTTCGAGTTGCATGAATATGTTGTCCGAAGACTAGGTCGAGGTAAAACAAGGGTCACAACCCCCAGCGGCTGTGTGTCACTTCCGGGTTAACGGAGACGAACTCCAGCCCGCCATCTCGCTTCTGATCTCTCGGCGATCACCGTTCACCAATAAAATCGGAGGTAACTTCAGTGGACGATGAAGCTTGTCCGCATATGTAACCGACCATTATTTCCAAGACCGGATCGTGTGATTGGGTAGGTTTCCTGAGCTGTATCCTAATCTTTGCACCCCCTAAAATTTATTAGTGTTTTGCGCATGTTTTTTTTGGTAAAACGTTGCCTTGCATGAAGAGGGGGGGGAACGTTGGACATTTGCTGAATGAAACTTTAGCCATTCTGGAAATAATTTCGTTTTTATTTCTGTTGTCATACTTTTGAAAGCCAGTGTATTACAGGAATATTTACCTTATACCGTATGTTTCACTAAAGAAGGTAAATAAAGCATAACTTTAAGCTTATCCTACTTCCCCCACTTGCTGAGAGCACGACCAGCTTTTAAGAATTAAAGGGTTCTCTTGGGGACGAACAGTTCATCTTTATACAAAAAGCAAAAAAAAAATGGTGGCTGGTGGGACCAGTGGTAAGTTTACCGGAAGGCCGGGTCTTATCGCGGTTTTTGTCGTATCTCTCCGCTCTCCTTCACCAGCCAGTCGAGAGAGCCTCTTCTCTTTCTTTCTTTCTGCTTCCGGTAAGAGCTTCGTGACCTCTGGGCGAATGACGGCGGCACTACGTTCCCTCACCACCGGAAGTGCGATTGAAATGAGATTGTTTTAAAGGGAACAGTTCGGGGACACAGACACAAAAATAATAAATAAAGCAAATGGTATATTTCGGACGTATCCTTTATTCCTTACTTGGGAACTAACCAGGAAGATCGCACTGGACAATGAACATCTGGCTGGGTTATACTTAAGATATTTTAACGTTGAATTTGTAGTGAGTGCGACACCTATAGCTTTTTCTGGGGGGTGGGGTGTTCCATATGTGAAATTATTAAACATGGCTTCACCTTTTTAAGGGTGAATTTGTCACGTGACGTCATAACAGTGAAAATAAATCTCGCATTGAATGTCAACAAGGCAAGATAACAATACTGCATTCGCCTTACAACCCCGTTTTCGGATGTTGGTAGGTAATTACGTTATATCCGGTACAAGATTCCGGTTATGCAACTAAAAAAGGAGGCTAAAAGATGCACTCATTACTACTCAGGTAATCAGAAATAAGATCTTATCGTATCCCAAGATACTTACTTCAGGGGATCCGTTTTCTCTTTGAAAAGAAACTTCAAGAACGAAGATGCAGTGGTTTTAATGCGCATCCAAGATATCGCCAAGAAGGAATGGGAGCATCCAGATCACGGCCACGCCCCCCCAACACCCCCCCCAACACCCCCCCCCAGACGTTTGTCCGGGTTCTGACGGGAGACTGTTAGCCTACGTCTGACTCCCGGAGCAGGATGGGTGTTACCTTCGACGAGTTTCCGGATGCTACCGGGAAAGGAAAGACGGGAAGAAATATTGCTTTCGCCGAGCCGATCTGAACCGGATCTCTTCAAGAAGGCCGAAAGGGATTCACATGGATCGGCGGGAAGAAATCTCTTTATTCTCCTAACCTCTCCTCGGAGTCTTTCCAACGATTACGCATCCATCACGGAGCCAGTCCCGTTTAATTTCCTGTATGTAACGGGTAGTGGCTGGTGGCTAATTTAGCGGCAGTCTGACGTCAGACAGTCTATACTCAAAAGGTCTATTAAACTGCCAAGAATTTTTTTTTGCAATAAGTGTCTGGAATTATGATGCACTTGGGTTGGTATCCTCGCGTGACCCTGACACCTACTTTATATATTATCTAAACTATCAGATGTCACCAGAGAGCCGGATTTACACTTAGCTACCATCAACAAATAAAACACGAGAGAGAAAGAGAGATGACGTCAGTACACAGAGAGAGAGAGAGAGATGATATCAGTACAGAGAGAGATGACATCAGTACAGAGAGAGGGATGACGTCAGTACAGAGATAGATGACGTCAGTACAGAGAAAGAGATGATGTCAGTACACAGAGAGATGATATCAGTACAGAGAGAGATGATGTCAGTACAGAGAAAGAGATGATGTCAGTACAGAGAGAGATGTCGTCAGTACACAGAGAGATGATATCAGTACAGAGAGAGATGATGTCAGTACAGAGAAAGAGATGATGTCAGTACAGAGAGAGATGACGTCAGTACAGAGAGAGATGACGTCAGTACACAGAGAGATGATATCAGTACAGAGAGAGATGATGTCAGTATATAGAGATGACGTCAGTACAGAGAGAGACAGAGAGAGGAAGAGAGAAAGACTGAGTTTTTTTAAATATCATGTTACACGAAGACAATCTCCCATACGCAACCATTAAAGAGAAAGAAGAAAAACCCACACCCTCATTTATAGTCGGTAATATTTCGGGTGAAATGTAAATGGGAATAAAATCCGGCGGGCTGTTTCGTTCCTGTCATATAATTCACGATCAGAACACGCGGATGAGGCGATCGGTTTTGATTATTATTCATAAGAACAGTTTCTACCTGCCACACTGACGAAGAGCGAGTGTCTGACTATCTCTTCTCTGGCTGAGCCAAACAAATTGGAGTTCTCTACGTCCACCAAATTCCATCACCGCATGGAACTCACGCGGTCAACCTTCAGCTGAGACCTTCTATAGAAGCGACACCCAAGTGGAAACCTGATGGAACTTCATTAGATCTCTTGTCACCAGAATGCCTCCTCGGTGATAATCATCCGCCTTAGGTAATTTCGACTGACAGTTCAATCAGTCCGGACCATTTCGAATTTCTATTTTATTTAACTTCTTTTTTTTTTCGATTAACTAAAGCTGAAAAATTCGCTGTCGACGAGTCTTTGAAAAGCATTTTTAATTCACGTATCTCTGCCACATAGATATAAGTTTTCATTATTTTACTGAAGTGATTAGTGCTGGTAGCATAGTCTGGGCACAGCCGTGTTCCGTGTATAATTGACCCTAGAACCACCGAACTGTCTCACCACAGCCGAGTTCCGTGTATAATTGACCCTAGAACCACCGAACTGTCTCACCACAGCCGAGTTCCGTGTATAATTGACCCTAGAACCACCGAACTGTCTTACCACAGCCGAGTTCCGTGTATAATTGACCCTAGAACCACCGAACTGTCTTACCACAGCCGAGTTCCGTGTATAATTGACCCTAGAACCACCGAACTGTCTCACCACAGCCGAGTTCCCTGTATAATTGAACCTAGAACCACCGAACTGTCTCACCACAGCCGAGTTCCGTGTATAATTGAACCTAGAACCACCGAACTGTCTCACCACAGTCGTGTTCCGTGTATAATTGACCCTAGAACCACCGAACTGTCTCACCACAGTAGTGTTCCGTGTATAATTGACCCTAGAACCACCGAACTGTCTCACCACAGCCGTGTTCCGTGTATAATTGACTCTACAACTTCAATTTAAAAGAACAGGTTTCCATATATGACCTTACGTGTACCTTAAAAGAAATAGACATTCATATGTAAATTGGCCTACATCTGTATTTCTATAAGACAAAAACCCTGAGGATTACTCTAAGGAAGATTTTACCATTAGCAGAAGCATACCGTTTCCTTCGGGTAGCCTCGTCCATGCCGGTTTTAATTTATAAAATTTTCGGTAAATAAATTCACTGTTGTCGGCGAGATAATTTCGAGTATACATCTGAGTCTTTCTTTACTACGGATTCTTCGTGTAAGGATTCTTGCTTTGATTACAAATCGATTCATTTTCCTTTGGTGGCGGAGCACGAAACTAATATTAGCTATGGATACCGTTCTCTTACCTCGCCCCTGCTGTACGTCGGCGCATCTCTCAGAGATGGCAAACCCCCCCTTTGTATATGAAAATAATTAGTTCGAAAATAACCGAAGAGTAAAGAATCGGTTTAAACTAAATCGTGTAATGGAATCATTTAAAAAATACAATGTCAAATAAGAAGTCAAATTTGGATAGTAAACGCCTGCCCGCGTCTTTATTCACTTTCTGAAATGAAGGGGTTAACATGACATTTGCATTCGTATCTAAGTCTCTTTCATCTCCATCTTTTGATCTCTTTAAATGAATTTGACAGTGTTTCTAGTTTTCTGGAAGAAAGGAAAGCAGTACACAATGATTTAGCTTCCAAACTGAGTAAATATTATTGTAGGATTATGCAAATGTTGTTTTAATATTAATTAATTACGTTTTTATCATGCTTATGGCATATAGGTGGATCTTTGAGAGACACGAGCACTTCTCACTAACATGCTCTCTATCGTCATTCTTTAGACTTTATCATTTCTTCCTTCGCCGAGTTTCTAATTTAAAAAAAAAAAATATTTTTTTTGTATACAATTTATTCCTTCTTCATTAAATCGCAGAATATATAATATTTCCTTCGCCTTTTATTAATAAATTATCGACTACTAATTTGTTTTTAATACCACATTTTTTGTCTTCCTTGCTCTCCTACTTTCGGAAAGTTTGTAAATAAATTTACTATTTTCTCTGCCTCTTCTTTTTCTTCTTTCACTTCTCTGAACCTTATTGCCTACAATAAAAGTTCGACATCCCTGCTGAGGTTTTAAAGAACCTACACGGTCCCAAGAGTTTCCAGGAAAGACTTACATTTCTTTTCCAGAGCTGTCTCCACCCGAGTGGGGTAATCGAAGCAATCTCGAAGACCGAGCTCAACTGTCCTGGCGGCAGTTCTCGGAATGTCTCTCCAGTTCTTTTCCTCTAATAGAGTTACACCCCTTTAATCTGTCGCGCCCTCTGCCCGTTGGTCGAAACTGTCCTGACGCCTCCTCTGTAGCTCATGGCTGTCGTCTATTCCGGTTTGGTACTTAACCGCCATGCTATTAATTTTGCTTGAAGTTTTCCACTCTTAAAGAGATTCTAGCCCAGGCAAAGCATCTGAAGAAGAAGAAGAAGAAAAAAAACACAACAAATCAAGTATCTTACTGTTAAAGGGAAAAGAAACTTCTGCATGAAGAATTTAAACCGCTTCTTTGACAGCTTCAGAATTTCTCTTTGTAGATGCTATTGGAATCTGCAGAATTCGCTTTGTTAGTCCTCTGCCCCGGCTGCTTCTTCGGCGGACTTATTATATTTCTATAGATTTTACCCACCCTGTTGATTGGTTCGTTTCACTAACCCTTTCCGCGCTGAGTCCTTTTAAATCTAAAAAAAAAAAAAAAAACATCTTTCGAAATTTATACAAATGTCTTTCTCGACTTCCGGGGTGTTTGCTTCTCCCCTTCCCTCGGTGCTGTGTTAATAACGCGGATAAGGTTAAATACGTACAAAGGTGAGAGAAGAACTGTCGGTATGATATGTCCGGAGAAGGAGCTGCTTGTCCCGTTGCCTCTTTTGAACATTTGATGTATTTATATACTTCTATTTCTATCTTCGTATTTATCGACTTCTCTTCTATATCGGATACGGCTTAAAACGCACCTATCGCATTTAATCTCTTATTTAAAGCTACAAACTTCAAATATTTTATTTAGGAAACGAATTCAGAATAAAAGGGATAAGTTTTTTATACAGTATGTAAAAGGTGCTCACTTATTTTTGAAGCAAAAGGGGGGCAAAACAACATCGATCAGTTCTTCTGTATTCTTAGCATCTTTAGTAATTTCTCTGTCGGGCGTCAACAACAACAACAACAACAAAAATAGAAGAGAGGAGAAAGAATACTTCTGAGTTAGAGATAATTAAAGCTGTCGTAATTATTTATATTTAGAGAATCGTAATTACATGTAAAGGAATAGTAAAACGTGGTCTAAGAATAGTTACTCTAATTAGTATCCGCATGGAGTTGGTAATCAACGTACACTACGTTCAGAAGATATCGCGTTTTTACACATCATTAAACATTTAATGGAGGTGACGAAGCCTTGTGAGTATAAAGATGGATTTTTACGCGGAAAATCAACGCTTGATATTTTTTATTTAAAACCATAAGGTAGTGTAATCATTTTGGGCACCACTGTAAATGCTCGAGGAGAGCAATTACCAGAGTCTCTTCGCAAGAACACAATACGAATGCTTTTGTTCCTGGGCGGCTAAAAACATTAAATGACATAATATCAAAGAGACTAAAGCACCTGCCACGACTGACATCATGGAATATCTCTTTCGTAAACTGAAATACCATTAAATCATATAAATCGCCCCTTGTTTTAAGAATCCACGTCGGTAGATATTGCTGGACTCCGGGTTTTGGGGGGGTCTTATTCTATGAGTTTCGATGGTTTTCTGTCGCTTTGTGGTGACAAAATATTCCGGAAGACCAAGATGAACGGGTGGGGGGGGTCACGGCGGTCCCTACTTTCATTTTTATTTCCTTCTCACCGTTAATTAATCACGTTCTGTTTAAATTCTTTACCTACACATTTTTTTCTTTCTTTATAGCGTCTTCGATTTCGGTAAATACCTATTTTAAATCTGCGATATTATGTTCAGGCGTTCAAATTTTAGAGAGGAAAAAAAGAACGTACTTTTAGGTGTTGTAGATCGTAGTTAGCAGCCAGCTTCGCCTATCTGGAAAATGTCCTGAACGCAGTCTTTTCCCACGGTCTCTCATCATCTCGGTCCAGCTCATTGCGTTTTGCCAAGCAGATGTCCGTCCGCGATGCCCTTTCTGAAAATTATCCAAAAAAATGTAAAATAGAGATTAATCTGCCGATTGTAAACAAAAAAATAATACACTTTTCTTTGTCTCAATACCGTATCAAATTTTGTTATAATTATCATAATCATAATTTTAGTGCATTTCTTCCACCAAAACAACAATCAGAGGAAAACCATAACAATTTAATGGGTCTCTTCCTGCAATTATCGTGTGAATAAATGCAAATCCTCCAGCACATTCTTCATCAAATTATATCAGAGGATTCTTATCTTGTTACCTAGTAATACCATCGGGTGCATTAGTTATTGAAGTGGATCTCCTATAAATTCGGCGACATTTGCGACTAACTACTCAGATGAAGAGCTCTCCTTTCCTGACAGAGGTATGGTCCACGATTTTTGTCCCTTTCGTCTCTTGCTGAAACTCCATTTAAATCCTCGTCTCTGTCGCATCCTACGTGTGTGTCCTCAGTGGGGGGTGGGGCCTGCCAACGGCAGTGAGCAGGAACCACGCCAGAGAGGTGCGGCAAATCGAGCCGACGCCGAGCGGAAATCGAACTCTAGACTTTCAATCCTTTGGAAGGCCAGTAGACTAACCAGTGAGCCGCCGCGCCGCTCCGAGCTCAGTTTCAAAAACTGAATTTCCAATCCGTGGTAAATTCATGTCACGTGTTCGTTCAATTAAATTTTTTTTCTTTTTCGTTTAAAATGTATTTCGGTAAACTATAATTATTGTTTTTGTTGCTGATTTTTTATTCCATTTGAAATTATGCTCCTTAAGTTAAACCTTAGTCTCATTATTCACATTTGGTTCCTTCCAATAAAATTTAGCGTTCAATATTACATCAGAATTGTAAGATTTTACCTGATATGTTAATTACCTTTTTCTTGGTATTTTGGTAAAACTACGATATTTTATTGTCTTTAATTTTTTATTCGTCTCACAATAAAAATGTAATTTAAAATTTACGCAACTAGCTTAATTATATTTGCAACTCAAGCTTTTATCTTATAGTTAATTAGAAACCTGGATTAGTTGTTAAAACACCATTAATTCATAATTAAACGTACAACGAAGCTTTAATTAATTCCACATACCTATAGATAAGGCTATGATCGACGTCATATACTTACAATAGACGAGGCTATAATCGACGTCATATACTTACCATAGACGAGGCTATAATCGACGTCATATACTTACCATAGACGAGGCTATAATCGACGTTATATACTTACAATAGACGAGGCTATAATCGACGTCATATACTTACCATAGACGAGGCTATAATCGACGTCATATACTTACCATAGACGAGGCTATAACCAACGTCATATACTTACCATAGACGAGGCTATAACCAACGTCATATACTTACTATAGACGAGGCTATAACCAACGTCATATACTTTAACCTTTGTATAACAACTCAGCCCAGTAACAATGGTCTTCTCTAATTTCCTAAACGAAAAATGTTGTAATTCTAAAGATAAATCCAACCTTTTATTGAAGACATCACTTTGGCGGACTAAAACTCGTTTGTACCATTATCAATCGATTTAAAATTTAAGAAAAGGAAAAGTTCTTTTTTTAAATTTATATTTATAACTGAAGATTTTATCTTGAAAGTTAATTTTCTAAACCAAGACTTCAGATTCTTTATAACCCATGATGGTCTCTTATATCATTTCGAACGCCAGAGTCGTTATTAATGTTTCCGCCGAAGAAAGTCTAAAACCGAGGTTTCTCTTTTTAAAAGAGTGAAAATATAGTTCGAAAAATCAATTTAAAACAAAAAGAAAAAGAAGATGAGAGAGGAAATAGAAGGAACCAGAGATGGGATGAAAGCGAGTTTTGAAACCGACTGTTGACGCAAAAAATTAATTGGTTCTGTCGTCTGTTCTGCCGTGCCGAGCTGAAAACCAATTTAAAACCTCGATACTGGTTTGGAAGGCCAACTACATTCTCTGTCCTCGATCAGCGTCTAGACCGGTTTATTAATTAATCTCCGCGCTGCCATTCGTTTTCCCGGTGGGTAGGGAAGACCGCAGGGGGGTGGTGGGTTAGTTGTGACCGGGTCAGATTGTTACAGAACCACTATAAAACCATAATCGGCATCTGGCAACGACTAACCGCGGTGGTCTACCCTTAGTTCTCTATTCCGGCAGAGTCCCCTCGCCGAATAGAGTCCAAGCCCCGGGTGGTTAGCCGTTTACAGTGGCAGCGGACATTTTGACTTTCTTACGCTTGTAGCTTCTCTCTCTCTCTCTCTCCCATCTCTCTCTCTCTCTCTCCTCTCTCTCATCTCCTCCCTCGTCTCTCTCTCTCTCTCTCGCTCTCTCATCGCTCTCTCTCCTCTCTATCCATCTCTCCTCTCTCCTCGCATCTCTCTCTCTCCTCCATCTCTCTCTCTCTCTCTCTCCTCTCGCTCTGCGTCTCTCTCTCTCTCTTCTTTCCTGCACCGATCCATATATCCATACATTCTTTCTAAATATTTTGCTGCATTCTCCAACAACTCTTCAGTCCTTCGAAGAAGTCTGATAGGGTTTTGCCAAATTTCACTCGGTCCTTCCAGTTTCTCGCCTGTTGGGAAAAGAAACTCGTACCGACGTTTCGCCGAGTTTCTACGTTAACGGCCTCGCACCTTGGCTTCCGTTTAGTTCCTTGTCAGCGTTAACGACTCTTGTCGAGTCCTTACTGGTTGGGCCCACTAAGTTTAACAGAAGCTGAAGAGAAAAAAAGGTAATGGGGATTGAGGTAGAGGATAAAGGAGAAAGAGAACGGCCAAGATATATATATATAGAGAGAGAAAGAGAGAGAGAGAGGCGTAGAGACTATGTTAACCCTTACGATGCTGAAAGCGGATATCTAATGTAGCGCGGAAAGGGTTAATAAATATTCAACCTTAGTATTAATTAAAAGAGATTACCTGCTTTTATTATAATAATAATAATAATAATAATAATAATAATAATAATAATAATAATAATAATAATAAAACTACGTTAATAATCTGTTTTAAGCAGAAGTTCATCTGGCTGAAGTCGAACACTCTTCCGTGAATCTATTTAATTGGTAGTCGGTAGAGCTTCAGAGGCCGCCAGGATGAAAGTATCGGTGAATCTCATAGCTGCTGTGTTCCTGACCCTCGTAGTAGCGGTGGGTGGAGAAACAGCGGACATCATCCAGCTACGAGCTTTCGTCGTGGACACGCACAACGTCTACAGGCGCGGGGAAGGCGCTTCTGACATGGAAGAAATGGTAAGCCGCCATTATCTATTTATTATTGTTTTTCTTTCTTCCTTTCCGGAATTCAAACCTCGACGCTTCTCGGTTAGGTCCGGGAAAACGGCGATCTGCGGACTGAAGCTGGGAGAAGCGAGGTACCACCAAGTTCCCCATTTCCAGAAAGAGCCTAGAATATCGCCAAGCACTTTAGGGATCTTCAGAATTACTCAGAGATACCACCAAGTTCCCCATTTCCAGAAAGAGCCTAGAATATCGCCAAGCTCTTTAGGGATCTTCAGAATTACTCAGAGGTACCACCCTCGTCAATTCTCACGTCGCGGCTTCAGTCATCGGTGGAGTCAGACGCGTGTACTGCCGATGAGGGTCATAAGCCCGAAGGCAGCTGTAGCCTTCCTCTTGACGCTGATCTTCATCTTGTCTCTCAACCTGGAGGCGGATGGGGCTCCGGCAGATTCCGAAATGTCCTAGACACACCACTCGAGGCGCCCCTAGGGGTTATGGGACGACTGAAGTGAAGTATGAGTAAATACCGTGGTGTCAGCCGCGGCGTGCTCCTCAGACGGCGTCGCTTACAATCCGCTCCGCGTGCAAGCTCGTACCTTCAGACTCGCCGTTTCACCGTCTGAAGGGCGTTAATCATTACGAAATACCCCGGAAGGGTTAACTCCCCCCTCGCTCCTTTTCTTTTTTTCCCTTCTAGACATGGGACGACCAGTTAGCTGATGAGGCCGCTGACTGGGGCCACAGATGCGACTTCGAACACCAGATGGCGGGCAGGGGCGAAAACCTGGCTTTCGAAAGTAACATGGGACACACGGACAAGGAAGCGATGGCGAATTCCATGAAACTGTGGTTTGACGAGAAGAGATATTTCCGCCTCGGACGACAGCGGATGTGCGACCAGAGCTGCCATTACACTCAGGCAAGGGGGCTGCGAACCATTTCTTATTTGTGTCCGTGAGTCGTGAGCGCGAAATTAGAAGAAACGAAAGATTTTTGACACGGCCCAAAGTACACTGATCCTTTAAAGATGACAGCTCTGACAGGAGTTCACTACTTTCGAAACAAGGATACTTTAATGACTGCTATTCAACCTAGAATATATTTTAAAACATAATCAGAATTATGCGTTGGCGGCGAGGAACTAATCGGGTCGAAAAGCAGAGAAGCAGGCAAAGGGTTAAATCCTGAACGGCTTGGGAGGGGGGAGGGCATAATCTTCGGAATAAACTTCTAGTTTGCAGCTTAATCTCGGGCTTTTTAAATTGCTTTCGTTAAAAAAAACAATACAAAAGCAAACAGACGCGTGCATTTAACCCTTAAAGACCAAGTTCTGTGCAAAATGGAAATAGAAAGTAGACACGAAAGAAATATTCTGTCGATTGCTGTAGGAGCCTTAATCTGATTTTTTTTTGTCGTTATTTATCCTCCCTAGAATAATGACCCTTTCACACCTGGCTGAAACAAGTTATGCCCCTTGCTTTAGTTATTAACAGCAGCGCCACTTGCCGTCATACGGCCAGTTTCCGCACCATAAATGGACAACGGAAGTGCGCGCGGCTTTGACACGATGAACGGCCACCCGAAGTACTGAAAGCGTGGATTTACCGACTTTCTCCCCGGAAATAAATGATAAGAAAGATGAAAATAATTCTAGTTATGGAGTAAGTTAAGTTTTTATCAATAGAGTCCAGTTTTCATCTGACAGCTTTTACCTCCCTTAGACAACTCGGGGGTCCCAGCCCAGAAGCTCTAGTTAGCATCTGTGTCCCAAATTGGCTGTGTGTTTAATAAATACATTTCTCACGCCGAACGGGTGTGCTTAGGGCAATATGGAGGATTTCCATATTAGTGAGGAAGGTCCTGAGTGTGTCACCTCAACCTGTGGAGAGTAATGCAGATTTAAAGAGTAGCGAAGTACAAAAGCATCCCAGATGGTATATATATAGAGAGAGAGTTAAAATATGACGTCAGTGCTGAACATCATTTCTTCCTGACTTAGGTCAGTCGTAAGCACGTGAAAACTCTCTATCGTGTATAGGATAATTGATTGAAGCTGTTACTGTACGCATGGGCTTGTGATCGTGGCTGATCGTAAACTCGTGTGAAGTCATGAGTAATCGTGGGTGATTGTCGAGCGATCATGACGGATCTCCGATAACAAGGTTAACGTGGATTTTCTAGGAAACGGAAAATCGCCCTCTAAGGCCGTGGTGCCCTTACTGTACGGGCAGAGGCGGACGCTCGAAACGTACACGCGTGGCTGACAAGCACTGTTCAGAGACCGGTCTCGCCACGTGTGGCCGAAAGCCCGACCGACGTAGATAAACAGCTGTTGTTGTTGTTTTGTTTTTTCCCCCTCACAGACGAAAGCCCAGCCCAGCTGTCCATCTCGTCGTCCAGGGAACTGCTGAGTATCTTTCGCGACTTCCACAAATCCGAATATTAATTCTCAGGCGGATCTTTAACGGGAAATTCCAACCCCCCCGTCATTATTGATGTTTTTTTTTTATCTCTTCCATCTACGCCGAGTTCCTGGACGCCTCATCATCTGCGTCGGTCGGCTCTCTCTCTCTCTGTACTAACGTCATCTTTCTCTCTCTGTACTAACGTCATCTCTCTTCTCTCTCTGTACTACGTTCATCTCTCCTCTCTCTCTCTCTCTGCCTCTGTACTAACGACGTCATCTCTCTCTCTCCTCTCTCTTTCTCTCTCTCTCGTTGTGTACTAACGTCATCTCTCTTCTCTCTCTGTACTAACGTCATCTCTCTCCTCTGTGTGTATACTAACGTCATCTCTCTCTCTGTGTGTGTTGTGTGTGTGTGTGTACTAACGTCATCTCTCTGTACTAACGTCATCTCTCTCATCTCTCTCTCTCTCTCTCTCTCTGTACTAACGTCATCTTTCTTCTTTCTCTCTCTGTACTAACGTCATCTCTCTTTCTCTCTCTTACTAACGTCATCTCTCTCTTCAGCTCTCTCTCTCTCTCCTCTCTCTCGTGTGTGTACTAGCGTCATCATCTCTTTCTCTCTTGTGTAACTACGGGAACGGACGTCATCTCTCTCTCTCTCTCTCCTCTCTGTACAAGTCTCTCTTTTTCTACCTGTACTAACGTCATCTCCCTCTTTCTCTCTCTGTACTAGTCATCTCTCTCTCTCTCTCTCTCTCTCTCTCACTCTCGTGTGTACTAACGTCATCTCTCTCTCTCTCTCTGCTAAGTCATCTCTCGCTCGCTCGCCCTCCCGTCTCTCTCTCTCACCTCCTCTCCTCTCCTCAGCTCTCTCTCTCCTCTCTCTCTCTCTCGTACCCTCCCTACTCTCAATCTCTCTCTCTCTCCTCCTCTCTCTCTCCTCTCTCGTCCCGCTCTCTCGTCTCTCGTCTCTCTCCCTTCTCTCTCTCATCCTCTCTCTCCTCGTCTCTCTCTCCTCTCTCTCCTCTCTCTTCACCTCCTCTCTCTCAACTCTCATCTCTCACTCAACTAGCCGCGCTCTCTCTCACTCTCTCTCTCCCAGTCTATCTCTCTCCTCTCTCTCCTCTCTCTCTCTCTCTACGAACGTCACCTCGCTCTCTGTGTTGTGTACTAACGTCATCTCTCTCTCTCCTCTCCCTCTCTCTGCTCTGTGTGACTAACGTCATCTCTCTCTCTCTCTCTCTGTGTACTAACGTCATCTCTCTCTCTCTCTCTGTGGGTACTAACGTCATCTCTCTCTCCTCTCTGTGTGTGTACTAACGTCATCTGTTTTTCTCTCTGTAATAACGTTATCCCTCTTTCTTTCTCTGTACTAACGTCATCATCTCTTTCTCTCTCTGTAATAACGTTATCCCTCTTTCTTTCTCTGTACTAACGTCATCTCTTTCTCTCTCTGTAATAACGTTATCTCTCTCTCTCCCCCCACCACTAATATAATCGACTTTTCTCTTTCTGTCCTCAGATGGTCTGGAGCAACACTTCGCGAGTTGGCTGCTCCTTGGAAAAGTGCGGCTACCTGAGAGCTTTCGGGAGAGACATCCCGAACGCCCTCTACATCGTGTGTTTCTACGACCCGGCGTGAGACATTCCCAACTCTCTCTCTCTCTCTCTCTTAGCTTAGGTCCCGCAGGCATACGAAGAACCTGACTGTTTCCGGTCCACAGTTACTTACTAGTAGTATCTCAACCAGACTTCATCTTTTGTTATTCTAATATTATTTTCGGTTTTCACTGCCCCACAGCCGGCACAAACAAGTACAAAGGGGAAATAATCGACCCCGGGCTAGTGGTAACTTATAAAATTTGAAATTGGCACCCGGCGTTTACCGGAACGAAACTTTCGGACTAAGGGTAGTTGAAATGTCATTCCTCCCATTTAAAACTGTTTGTAACTTTTGTTCTGATACGCATAGGGATTTCATTCTACTGTCATTTATAAAAAAACGATTTTATCTATTTATTTTTTCTCTCATTAAAACGAATAATAACATAAACTCCTGCATTATCGGCATATTTTCTCAAAGGTGACTAAACATTCTCAGCGGGGCGAGCAAGACAAATTTTGTGGGACATCACTCAACACCCGTCTGTCTGGGACTCCTCTGGGTCGTGGAAGCTTTACTGCATGCACTGTTTCCTCTCTCCCAAATCGGGGGTCAATTAAAGGGCTTCTGAGAAGTCCTTCAGTCGGGCCTAGCCTGCCGATCCACGGCCAGTCACCAGTTAGCCACTGCTCCATCTCTACTCTCCTAAGACGGAGAATTAAATGCCATTAAGGTGGCATGAAGTCATCTTTCAGACGGCAAATACATGGAGTTTCTTGCTGTGTCGGAACAAAAGTTTTAAATTTCCCTCAGCATCACTGGTTCTTGATTAAACATAGATGAGACCGTAATCAACGTCGTTTGCTTTGAAATCGAGACTTAATTCATATGACGTCGACTATAGCTTCATCTATATGTAATCAGGAATCGATGGCGCTGAGGCAACTTTCCTGTGTAACAAGTAGCTCCGGCCTCAACTGCGCATAAATTAAGTAGATAAATCAGTAAATTGGAAATAAGAGGTGCTATGTAAACTAAATACATTAAGCTAAATAAACATAGAATAAGGAAAGTAATTGTTCCCCGGAAGCATACTTAAAGATAAGCTACGAAAGGTAATTAATTAACTTAGAAAAATTGAAAGTAGAGAATATGGAAAGCAAACTCACTGCATTTTTACATTTAAAAGAAGTAATAAGTAAAAAGCGGAATGCAGCATCATGTTATACGAATAAATAAATACAATAAATACTAGAATAAATTAGTTAGCAAAGTAAATAATATATATAACGAAAAGTGATTTACACTAAAGTAAATGCAAGAAGCTGAAACAAATTACAAGTCTTCTGTTTTCGACAGAGAAGATTCTAAGGATATAATATTACATTTCAGTGCTCGATTTATTTTATGTATGGAGTCTTTTTATTTTGTTGTTTATATATTTTTTGTTGACTTGACGATCTTTGTTCGTTCGTCTGTGCAGGGGAAACATCGGAGGAATTCCATACCGCCAGGGAAGACCCTGCTCTAGGTGCCCAAAGGAGACGGTTTGTCGCAGAGAACTCTGTCATAGAGGTAAGGCTTGTTTTAATACATGTGGCCTATATCAAAAACCGAACAAACGATGACAGAATTCTGCTGTCTTTTCACTCACGATTCCATTGGCAAACGTTTGGTAATTTCCGATCACAGCTAATACAAGATTGTGTCCATAGATAATATTGTATAGCCGGGAATAGATCGCGGGTTATACAAGGTCTTATCTTCATCACCGACGTTCCATTAACCCTAGAAGTCTTTTTAAACGACGGCTGAACAGTCTAGATGCTTGTTTTGTTCTTTAAAGACAACGTTATTTTAAATTAAATCCCAGTTCTCATAGTCTGACGTCTCGTTTTTACTCAGATTCTGTTTCAGAAGGATGCAGGGATCTGCACAATTCAAGATACTGCCAGAGATGGGCGGAGGAGGGCGAATGTGAGATCAACGCCTGGTGGATGCTGAAGAACTGCGCCAAATCGTGCAGAATATGCTAGATTACTAGCAACCCGCTCATGACCCTGAGGACGGCTTCAAAATGGCGGGTTTCTTCTTTCCCTAAAAGTTATTAAAAATAAAGATTAGCATCAAGTGTTTTATATATTTGTTGTTTTTTTTTTGCTCGATCTTCTTCTTTAAAAAATGTATTATATATATTTCTAATTAATATTTATTTCCAGTATAAAATATGCCATAACCTGTTGAGGAGTCGTATGCTGATATAAGAACTATTACCGATGTATATGAACCTCTTATTTCTGGGGAACACAGTATGCTTGGCAAAGAGTTTGTAGGGTTCTTGTCCCCTGCTTACTAAACAGGCTGACCCTTGGTGGTTGAACTGCTAGCCCTCCGGGTAAAAACAACCGGAAGTTTCCAGGGATTACCCCTGGGAAGGACGGCTCGCGTGACAGGATTTTCTCTGGGAGAGGCTCGCGATATCGTCAAAGAAAGGCCGGGCTGACATGGAGAGAGAGAGAGAGAGAGGAGATGAAGACAGGAGATTGAGAAAGAGACAGAGACGGAGGAAGCAGAGAAAGAGAGAGAGAGAGAGACAGAGAGAGAAGAGGAGAAAGAGAGAGAGAGAAGAGAGAGGAGAAAGAGGAAGACGAGGAGAGAGAGAGGAGAGATGACGAGAGAGAGAGGAAAGGAGATGAGATAGAGAGAGAGGAGAGAGAGAGAGAGAGAGAGAGCGCGCAGAGAGCGAGATGAAGGACGGGAGAGAGAGAGAGATCTGAGAGAGAGATGAGAGCGAGAGAGAGATGAGGAGCGAGAAGCCTGACAGAGGAGATGAGACGCGAGAGAGAGTGAGCAGAGATAGAGAGAGTTGGAGAGAGAGAGAGATAGAGGAGAGGGGAGAGGATGCTAGAGAGAGGATGAGAGCAGAGAGAGAGAGAGAGAGAGAGAGAGAGAGAGAGAGAGAGAGAGAGAGAGCGAGAGAGAGAGAGAGGAGAGATGAGAGAGAGAGAGAGAGAGCGCCAAACACGACGAGCGAGTGCGCTACGCCAGCCCCGCCGCTTTTCATAAAAGACGTGACGCCAAATACATCCGCCAAAACTGATTGTGATCCGAATATGTAATGTGAGTGAGTTCCAAGCCCAATAAAGAGTCTACGAAGAAGGTATAAACAACAAGCACACAAAAACAGACGAATACAAATGTTTAACACTCTCCAAGTCGCGAAATTTACAAAACGTAAATAAGAGATGTTTTATCTCAATATCTTGTAAGTGCGCCTATACGATTCCTCCATTAGATCGTGTCGCTATGGATCAATCTGATTCTCAATTATCCTTTATCCCTAGCTTTGCTGCCTCTGAACAACCATCTCTGGCGATAGATTCAACTCTTTTTTAAAACTGTCATTAATTAAATAACAAGCTGATAGCGACGACAGTGAATCTCTCAGTTACAGGGAAATAATTGTAATAAATTAATGGCCAGAGAGAGAGCGAGAGAGAGGAGAGAGAGAGAGTCGAGTGAGAGAGAGAGAGAGTCTGTGCGGGAGACTACCTATGAAGAAAAGGAAGTTTGACTCCATCATTAATGTTGCTCTGTATGAGTCATCCCCTCCGGTTATCGTCATATTTAGTTTTCACCGTGTGGGAATTAGAGTATTCGCTCAAGGCATTCCTCGTCACTCAATTAGTAGTAACAAGCCAACGTTTCGAGGGGGTCGTTCTCTGTCATCATCAGGCTCCCGTTTCTTCAGTACACCAGCAGCGCGGGCCGCTGAAGCTCTGATGAAGAAAAGGACCTGGAAAGCGACAGGTTGCGAGTCCAATGCCAGTTCGGACCGATCTTGTAAATCCAAGAAACAGGGGGTCGCCCGCTTCAAGTTAATGCCGAATTAATCTCCTACTTTCTGTAAATGCGGTTTTTAAGAGACCCAGAGTCTATTACGTCGCCGACATATTTTCGATCACTTATTACTAATTCAATGCTTTATTTATCTGTTTTCTTTTTGATCCGCCATTCATGAAGTTGTTTTTTTTTTTTATTTGGTGAAGGATAAATCATATTCAGGTTTACACCTTTATCACTCCGAAATTTTCGATCTGGAGTTCACCGACTCGGTTTGATGTTACGCCGTGCTATCTTGTCGCTTTCCTTTACCCATCTGAATGGGTGGGATTTACCCGGGTAGTGCGGTTTCCCCCATCATCTTCACAAAAAATAATGGGGCGCTCGTGAGGCTCCCTCGGCAGAACTCGGAGACGAAGGCACTCCGCAGGAAATTACTACATTACGAAGGTTTAATATAGATTCACTTCCAATATCCGAATGATGCTTAATCAGCTTGTGAATTTATTTTTTTTTTTTTTTTACGCGACGGATACACGTTGATTTGTCGGGAAACGCGAGACGGACGTGGGACTTCCGCCCCGTCTGTAGTCGCCGGATAGGGGTGGGTGGGTGGGAATTCCCCGTAGATTTCTGACAGAACGTTTGCTGACGACTTTTTGCTGTTGTTGTCGTTTTTCCTGCGACATTAGTAATTTTTTTTTAAAAAAAATCTGTCCGTCCTAAGGCAACCAACAACAAAAGCACGTGGTCTGATTTAGGCGCCAGACTTCCGGTTTCTTGCAGCTTTGTTCCGGTTTTATATTTAGAATCGTTCGTGTTTGTAGGAAAATATAATGAGGTAGGGGGGATCTTGCTGCTCGTTACTACAGATCGCGATTTCGGAAAGAAGAGAAAGAAGGAAGGAAAAAAATCTAAAACCGTTCCAACAACTGGTCGTCGGTTATTCTGATTGCGCCGTCTAATTGCTGAGGAGGACAAACAAATACCGCACGGAATTATCGGAAATATCAAGCAATTAATTCAGACGGGTTTCGTCTTAGAGAACTACAGTAGTTAAAAAGCGGAAGGTACGCGGTGACTCTCAAGAATTGTTTGCCTGAAGTTGCGTCCACCTCGGATACTCGGGACAGCGCACCCTACTGGCTGGCCGGGTTTGACCCACCTGAGCCGCAGACGCAGATTAGCTTAACCACGTGGTGTAACACGTGACCCCCCAAAGAGACACAGACAATACGGTGCTCTCGGGTGGGCGCGCACCTGGCATGTGTCCCAGTGACCAAGACGGCGGCTTCGTTGGTAGGCTGCTCTAAGACATCGGCCATTCGTAGTTTATCGGAACTAGCGAAAGGTGAATAAAATAGCTGCTTTGATGGAGAATTGTGATCGAAAACAACAGAGAGAGAGGGGGAAAGTGGCTGAACAACCGCCATCGAACATTAGACCGACTAGCAGAGAGTTTCAATTCCGGGCGATCAGTCATCTCCGCCCGTATCTTGGGAAGAGCGCTGTGACGAATGGACTATGGCAGTAGATCGCCGTTGCGCAAACCCCTGGCTACAGTCACCCAACATCAAAGGGCGCCCCGTATGGTGTAAGGGCCCCCCCACACTCGCCGAACTAAGGAAATGGGATCTGGTCTGACGAGTCACGCTTCAGCCTTTCTATACAGGACGGGAAAAGTTGGACAGGACCCTTACTGTGGTCCCAACTTCCCAGCCCTTTCTCGGCGGAGTCGGGGGTCAGGGGTATGTTTTGCTTATGTAACCTTGAGCCTCTTGGTCACTTTAAGAAGCAGAATGGGTGCCAAAGCTCACCTCCAAATTATTCCAAATCAAGTGCATGCAGTGATCCTTCACGTGTCCTTTGATGGGGCGGCTGCTACTTCCAAGACGACAACGTTCCCATCCACCGTATTCCCAGCCCTTTGAGATGCCCGAGATTTCCGACATCTCCTCAGATCTAATCCTGTTCAGCGTCTTTGTGGTCAGTCGGCACCGGCTCGGTTTGACATACACACACACCCTCAGTTCTCTCCCAACTAAAAGATTAAGATTTCTAGAAAGTCTTTCCTGCCCAAGTCGGGTGACTCGGACACTACGCCTTCTGTTTTTTTTAAAATTTTTTTACCAGAGTTTTCTCCCTTTGTAAAATAATCGGCGTACGATACAACATCACCATATTAAAGTCACGAGTCTCCTTTAGTTCATACTTTTTTTTTTCTTCAAAATTAATTTAATAGTCTACTTTCAGTTTACATATTAAAAAAATGACGCAGTTCTGAAAGATTTAGTATTTTTTCCTTTTGAATTAAAGCGCAACTATCATAAATTTTCCTCATTAAACAGTCACGCGATCTAATTCGAATTCTTAAAAAAATCTACTTCTTTTTAAAAGTTAAGACGTAGATTTTGTCATTTTTAATTTATTTCCTTATTTCGCGGATTAAAAGTCACGTGTTAGCTTTTTTCCTTCACGTTGCGGCTCGTAAAGACTTTTTTTTAAAATAAAATCTAACAAATAATGGGAGTAAATTAAGTTTTATACTTTCAATTTATCCTTACAACAAAATGCCGTAAAGTCTTTTGTGTGTCGTTAAGCTTTATCTTGGCGCCGTTTCCAATTAACTTCCTTAGAAAAGATATTTATCATTTAAAAAACAGAAGAAGAAAACGATGTCTCGCCTCAGTTTTCGTACTTTCAATTTGTTTATTTTTGCATTTGAAAATCACGTGATTCATTTTGATAATTCTGTTCGCTGTTACAATTCCAGCTTGAGAATGATATAAACAGGTGGGAATCGTTTTATGTGTCTTCTCTAATCATTAACGTGCTACCATTTTTTTTTTTTTTTTTTAATTTCTCCCCAAGGATTTATGGTGATTGTCAAATTGGTATTAAATTCTTGTTTCAATATCGGTTCTTTTTAAATGGTTTCCCTCGTGTGCCGAACTGTGGTCATTAAGGTCGCCCCACACACACGCTACCCTACCATCACCGGCTAACACAATACCGAGGCGAAATAGTTCACAGTTAAGTTAAAGATGCGTTATGTGCGTGTCTTTGGCCTAAAAACTACCGTGAACTTTAATACTGACCACAAAAGAAATAATTAAAGATTTTTTTAAAAAAAAAAAGGTCTACATTTCCTTAAAAATTTTTTACATATTAATAATTTATTATTTCCCTTGTCTTAAAGTAAACGACTGGGTGAAAAAGAACTTTTCAAATAATTTTGTATTCAACCTAAAAGCTTATTATCAAATCTTTATTATTATTATTATTATTATTATTATTATTATTTTATTATTATTATTATTATTATTATTATTATTATTATATTATTATTATTATTAGTATTATTATTATATTATTATTATTATTATTAAACGCCATTGATCGAATCCCATTTCGCATATCTGTATTTCTTGTTTTCGCTTTCTTTCGGTCTCAGTTAAATATTTAGTTTTCAAATATAACAATCAGCGGAAGTTAAGTGAATTTCAGGTGTTTCGCTAAGTAGCTAAGCTTTATTACTCAAGAGAACGAAGTACATGGCGTGGAGGACAATTCACAGAGAATAACGGCCGGTGAGAGGTACAAATGCTGACGTCACCAGTGGGATTGGCCCGTAATGGCAGCCAGCGGTAAGGTTCTTAGCGTGGGTATCTCCATCAAAGGGAAGATAACTTCCGCTGTAGTAGGCAATAAATCGCCAAGGTTGCCACGTGGGTCATCATGTGTACGTAAAGTGCGCGTGCGTGTTCTTTTACTTGTCCAGGTGGCGTTGACAACGTTCCACCGATTTTCCTTTTCCCTTTGTTCAAAACCAGGATTTTATTTTTTTTAAAGAAGAAAAAGAAGCCGGTGATATATTTTTCCCCCCAGTCTCGCAGAAATGGCAGCGGGCCTCCTGATTGGTCCGATTAGCAGTGCCTGCACGACTCCCTCAGACTTCGCCGGAAGTTGTCGGAGAGGATGGCGTAGAGAAAAGGGTTCAGGCCGCTGTTAACGTAAAATATCAGGTAGGAGATGGGCGGCAGCAGGCTATCCGGGGAAGAGTTGCTGCTCCAGAACTGCGACAGGGTCCTGATGTGGAACGGGAGCACGCAGATGGCGAAGGAGCCGATGACGGCCACCAGGAGGCGGATGACCTTCTTCCGCGACTGCATCACCTTCTGCGTGCTGACCCGGGATCGGGGCACGCTGCTGGAGACCTTCGGGTCTCCCAGCTGACCGCCAGTCGTGGCCGACGACTTGGACACCACGTAGGCGGCACCTCCGAACCCGCCGGCCTTGGGCTGCTGTCGGGCGCTCGCCCTGCCCCCCGCGTCCCTTCCGCCCCGGCCCTCCACGTCGCTGTTCGAGTTCGAGTCGGAGTCGCTGTCGTCGACCTCCGTCGTGTGTCCGTCGAACTCCGAGACGAACTCCGTTTCCGTCTCGCCCTCCATCGATATTGACTCGGACCGCGCCGTCGCCGGCTTCCTCCCGAGCTCGTTCAGCTCGATGACGACGTTGCCGTGGGGCGAGAACCGGTCGACCTTCTTGAAGGACACCAGCGACGGGTGGCTGCTGGTCCCCGTCCTCACGCACGACGACGGCTTCTTGCCCAGCCCGCCGCCATGCTGGCTCGGCGCCGAATTCGGCTGCTGCGAGTTCTGCAGGGCGAAGTTCCGCTCCCCACTGCTGTACCACAGGGTGGCCGCAATCTTAAAGTACATCACGGACATGAGCAGCAGCGGGATGACGTACCAGAGGATGAAGTTGGCCAGCGTGTATGCCTTCATGTCCATCAGTTCGATCCTGGGATAACACAACGCCTCTTCCCCGTTGGGGCTGCTAAAGCTATAGGTCTCGAACACGACGAGCTGTGACGAGTTGTAGGCGGCCGAAAGTATCCATATCAACGCCTGGGCGATCTTCAGCCTTCTGTACGTGAAGAACCGCTTGGCTTTCAGCGGGTACAAGATGGCGATGTACCGTTCCACTGATATCACCGTGAGCAGCACGATTGGCGTGGTAAAACTCATCTGCTGGACAAAATAGTACACCTTACACATCACCTGCAAAATGAAATGAGACGGTTACGTTAGAACCACACCAAGCTACACTGAGCCAACATACACGCTATGATTAATGGTCACACTCTCATGGAAGGGGACAAAGAGTAATTAAATTGCATAATGGTAACATCATCGTTTCGCTTTTAGAAAAGGTTTTAAGAAAATTCCGGCTAAGACTCCCTTTTTTTACCTGAAATTTGTAAAAAAAAAAAAAAAAATTACTTGAAGCGCCTCAGACGGCAAAGTGAAAGTAGATGCACTCGTGACTACTTGGATTGTTCTAAGTACACGAAGGGTAGTCAGGATAGAAAATGATTTTGACTCGGTTTGTAGCTGCCGTACGCGAGGATTTTGTATTGACCACAATGCAAAGCGACCGGAAGAGAGTACGTATATAAAGCGCCAAGCATTCTTGCGCTTAAGCGAACTCTCGGTTAGTGATAATCTACAGTTACTTCCAAATATCAACGTAAACCTCCGAAACCCTCGAGTTTCCATTCACAGTCATTTTACCCGAACCCAGAGCGCGCGGGAAAGCATCGGCCATTTATTTCACTGTGACGTCAATACGGAAATAACGTTGAGCCACGAAGTTTTAAATCTCCTCACGTGATCTACGCACGTGGCAGTTTTTTGCTTACTCGATTACATCCCTTGCTTGTCCTTAAGAAACAAACAAAAGCGCGACTTTGGAAAAGAAGCGAGTTTTGCAATTTCTGAAATTAATTAAATACAATCTGTAAACATGGAATTATAAATTTAATGAACACATTTAGACGTCGGTATTTATTCGGCGGATCTCCATATTTAGTTCCCGGCGGGTCTCAGATTGTTATTTCACGGCAACACGGTAATTAAAGAGAATGCTAAAAAAAAGAAGAAAAAAAAGAAAAGGGAAAACAACTGACAATAATTCAAACAGATATTTCACCACTTAATTGACAGTTAATTAGAAATATTTTCGGTTCAACGTCTACGGTGTCATAAATCTAAACAGAAGACCATTTTTTTTCCTTCACATTAACCGGTGCATGGTAAATAATTAACCTTGCGGAACAGAAGTCCATCAAGCAAATTTAATTGCACAAGTTCTATCTAGAAGTTTAAAGCCGGCATTCGGTCGAGAACTTTGCCACACCCCGCTACTGCGCGAATCGATATCTTAAAACATGCTAGTTTTCGATCCTGTTGTTAAGGGCCTAAACAAGCGATCTGCGTTTTCCAAATTCCCCCCCCCCCGCAAATCCTGAGATACGACACTAAGATAACCTCCCCCTCACCCAATCACTTCGGACATTGATGAGCTACGTGACGTCATTAGAGGTCCCGCTCCTTAAGGTTTCTAACAATCCGCTGGTCACAGAAACGGTGAATTTGTTTCCTCTCACGTCCAAGTAACAGGGATTTTTCTCCATATTTACTCTTGGGGGGATTTTTGTGGTCCTCTCCCCTGTTTCTCGACCGTGTCATTCTCATGCGGCCGTACAAAGACATTAAACAACTTCGACGGTATTGGTGCGCACCGTGTCCAGTCATTGGCGTGGTGTCTCTCGCTCGTCTCTTCCGGCTCCTTTCCGAGGCGGCTTTCTTCGGCTAGTGCGGTTTCTCTTCGCTTTTAGGCGAAACTATCGGTCTGACAGGTTCTTTCGTTAGGCAGTGCCATTCACTGTTCGCGGAGTCTTACGCAATTCTTATTAACCGACAGATGTTTCAGATCCTAAACCAAAATAGTGTTCTAGCGTACATTAAGGTGGTATGGTAGCCATCCAACATTGTAATGGAAACAAAAACTTGCACTGTTTATGCTCGCTAAGAGGGGAAAAAAAAGCATTATTTAAAAGTTTTTTTGTCATACATTTATTTTTTAAAATTATTTTATTGTAAAATTTACAGAGAGAGAGAGAGAGAGTATTTACTGTCTACTTTCTACTTCCATCTGATCTAAAACGTGTCTTCTAGCACCCGCATTATCGCCGATTTCTTCGAGGCATAGTTTTCGTTTTATTGTTTATAATCTTAAAAAATATATTTTGATATGATACTCACAAACTTTAACTAATTTTTTCTATGGAATGATATGATGACTGTCTTCTTATAATCATCGAGAGATTTATTTAAGTCGGGTTCAGTTTTCTGCAATGCGTCAAGAAGTCCTATGTGTTGACCGAGTTAACTCTCTTGGTATATAAAACTATGCACTTTCTAACAAGAAAAGATAACTCAGGTTTGTTCGTTTCATCGATCTTCAAATCATGCAGTAGAACTCGACGGTTCTTACGCTGAACGATAGTGGCTTCTACAAAATACATAAACAAAAACTATAATATTAAAAAGACAATTCTTCCTCTTATATATATATATCCTGGATAAAATATTTAAATTACATTTAATTAAAAATTATTATGTTATCGCTTTTGTGGAATCATATAAATCTATTTTCTACGACATTAATAGTATTAACGGGGGTTGCTGAGTTGTCTCCCTTGGTTAATTGGTTACCATTAGTAGGAGCCACACGTTCCTGCATTGGAAGCAAAGAATCAAGTTTTAGAAAATTAAAGTACCAATGAGATCATTCGGAAACTACACAATAGGAAAAGAAAAATTGGGACAACGAAGCGGTCTTCCCGTACACCCTTCAAATGGTCTTCGGTTTACCTTGGGTACAGAATTTGACATGGCATAATAACCAAGAAGAGAAAACACACTTGGAGAAGGTTAAGGCATGACATCATTATGGGACTGCTTACGTCGCTGCGTGACGATGACGACATCTGGTGGCGGTCACGTGTGGTTTTTCCGGAAGGTCCGAGGTAAAACGAGAGTAGAAGGTAGAACAAGAACGTATTTGGTTTGGTGAATGCAGGCGTTGTAATACTTAAGACTAGTTTCATTTACCGCTACCGGAAGGCAGGAAGCCCCTGTTGTTTATACTGGGGGTTGAGGGGGAGACCCTGTAGAGGAAAAGAGTGTTGGCCACACGCTTCCGCGGAAATGTCTCGTCCGTCATTTACGTCTTTCCAGCGGAATCCGGCGACACGCTAACCCTTCGCCGAGAGCACCGATCGGCTCTCGTCTGATGAACGGCTTCTCGGGAACCGCAAACGCCCGACCACACGAGCTTAAAGTGGAGTGGACCAGTGGTTGGCTACACACTGCCTATTTTTTTTTTTTTTTTTTAAAAAATTCAACTCTTCTATTGATTGGCTTTGCTAATGTGTCTGAACTTCAAACTAAGTGCCTACTTTTTCTTCATTAGTATTTCTGAAACGAGACGTGGTGTTATTTGTATTTCTTCCCCATCCTCTGGGACGTCAGAACCCGAGGAATTACCGGCTAGTTAGAACATGAGCGGTCTTTAATGTGCGAGATGAGATTACTTTTGGCGGCTACTTAAACTGTTTCAGTCGGTCTTCTTCTGGACTCAACTTCTGTTCACTACAATAACGGATTTACCGGAGACTCCCAGGAATAAGTTGTTACAGTGCCATTAATCGCTAAATTAAACATACCTCTGAGCACATATGTGACGTCATGAGATTATAATCACTTTCACACGCTTTCGTATCGATAGACTATAATTGACGTCGTTTGATTAAGTATCGATAGACTATAATTGACGTCGTTTGATTAAGTATCGATAGACTATAATTGACGTCGTTTGATTAAGTATCGATAAGAATATAATTGACGGCATTTGATTAAGTATCGATAAGAATATAATTGACGTAGTTTGATTAAGTATCGATAAGAATATAATTGACGTCATTTGATTAAGTATCGATAAAAATATAATTGACGTCATTTGATTAAGTCTCGATAGACTATAATTGACGTCGTTTGATTAAGTATCGATAGACTATAATTGACGTCGTTTGATTAAGTATCGATAGAATATACTTGACGTCGTTTGATTAAGTATCGATAAGAATATAATTGACGTCGTTTGATTAAGTATCGATAGAATATAATTGACGTCGTTTGATTAAGTATCGATAAGAATATAATTGACGTCATTTGATTAAGTATCGATAAGAATATAATTGACGTCATTTGATTAAGTCTCGATAGACTATAATTGACGTCGTTTGATTAAGTATCGATAGACTATAATTGACGTCGTTTGATTAAGTATCGATAGAATATAATTGACGTCGTTTGATTAAGTATCGATAAGAATATAATTGACGTCATTTGATTAAGTATCGATAGACTATAATTGACGTCGTTTGATTAAGTATCGATAGAATATAATTGACGTAGTTTGATTAAGTATCGATAAGAATATAATTGACGTCATTTGATTAAGTATCGATAGACTATAATTGACGTCGTTTGATTAAGTATCGATAGACTATAATTGACGTCGTTGATTAAGTATCGATAGAATATACTTGACGTCGTTTGATTAAGTATCGATAAGAATATAATTGACGTCGTTTGATTAAGTATCGATAGAATATAATTGACGTCGTTTGATTAAGTATCGATAAGAATATAATTGACGTCATTTGATTAAGTATCGATAAGAATATAATTGACGTCATTTGATTAAGTCTCGATAGACTATAATTGACGTCGTTTGATTAAGTATCGATAGACTATAATTGACGTCGTTTGATTAAGTATCGATAGAATATAATTGACGTCGTTTGATTAAGTATCGATAAGAATATAATTGACGTCATTTGATTAAGTATCGATAGACTATAATTGACGTCGTTTGATTAAGTATCGATAGAATATAATTGACGTAGTTTGATTAAGTATCGATAAGAATATAATTGACGTCATTTGATTAAGTATCGATAGACTATAATTGACGTCGTTTGATTAAGTATCGATAGACTATAATTGACGTCGTTTGATTAAGTATCGATAGACTATAATTGACGTCGTTTGATTAAGTATCGATAAGAATATAATTGACGTCATTTGATTAAGTATCGATAGACTATAATTGACGTCGTTTGATTAAGTATCGATAGAATATAATTGACGTAGTTTGATTAAGTATCGATAAGAATATAATTGACGTCATTTGATTAAGTATCGATAAGAATATAATTGACGTCATTTGATTAAGTCTCGATAAGAATATAATTGACGTCGTTTGATTAAGTATCGATAGAATATAATTGGTGTCATTTGATTAAGTATCGATAGAATATACTTGACGTCATTTGATTAAGTCTCGATAAGAATATAATTGACGTCGTTTGATTAAGTATCGATAGAATATAATTGGTGTCATTTGATTAAGTATAGATAAGAATATAATTGACGTCATTTGATTAAGTATCGATAGACTATAATTGACGTCGTTTGATTAAGTATCGATAGAATATAATCGACGCCATATTATTACGTATAAATGAGGTTATAATCGAAATCATCTACTTACGTTTGAGATCGAGGCTCACAGTATTCGACACCTATTATAACAGCCAATTATATTTTAAATTAGGAAATGCTGGTATTGTAACAACTTAACCCTATTACGGCTATCTCCGGTTTCTCCTAGTATACATTCATCGGTACCAGAGTTGTCATTCGCGAGTTTCTGTTCACTTAGCCCAAGTCGCGTTTTCTAGGTTTTCTAAATTTACGCAGTTTCGAAAATAGAATAAATGTTTGAAAAATCTCCAGGTTACGTTAACTAAGAATGGACTTTAAAAGGAATTTTTAAAGAAATATTCATATCAGGTACAGTGACTCTATTACTTCTCTTTTCCTTTTGAGAGCTCTTTGAAAGAAGAAAACACGCTTTAACCTCGTGACGGATGACAGTCTGCTCGGTACATCTGGTTACGTTTGTAGCAAAATTACTAAGCGTTGAAAACAAATTTCCAGACCGGGGGGGGCGGGGCGACACTAGTAGATTAGATTGGACACTTAATAATACCCGAACGCGTCTCTAAGGGCGCTCATACAACAAAGATTGCGTCGTCGATCACGTGTTACGGCTGCAGCGACGCAGCGGGCGATTGGCACATTTCGAGATGACGGACAAAGGCTTCGTGTCCTTAGTTTTCCGCGATTTTAGTGGACAAGAAGGAAACGATCCAGAATTTCTTTAGAGCATCATAACAGTGATGGAAACTTGGGTTTACGGTTCTGGTCCAGAATCGAATCACCGATCCTCTCGGTGGGAGAGACAACTTCATCAACCAGAACAAAGAAAGAAAGACAGGTAAGATCGAAAAGGTGAGAAAATGTTAATAGCATCCTTGGACCTAGAGAAGGTTGCAGAGGACAGTAAAATAAATGGAAATATGAAACCTGGAACAGAGAGAGAGAGAGAGAGAGAGAGAGAGATGGAGAGAGAGAGAGAGACAGATGAAGACAGAGAGAGAGAGATGGGGAGAGAGAGAGAGAGATGGGGAGAGAGAGAGAGAGAGAGAGAGAGAGAGATATGCACTGAAAGAAGGGGATATCTGGTCACGTGTCCACTATTACTGGATATTCGATAGTGACGTTACATCAGATCCGGAAAGAGGAACAGAAGAGATGTTCCCAGAAATTGCCGAACTGCTAGAATAGGTGCATACGTGCAGAAAGTAACTACTTTATAGGGGACCCCTGTGAATAGTCATTACTTGACGTGGTATTATCACTAAGATTTCGACCTGGAAACCATTTGTACAGTACATTTAACGCTAGTCGACACACACGCGCGCGCATGCTAACTGGCCAGAGACTCTTTGCAGTAAGTCTGATACAAGCGTCGTTGTTTCACGTTTCCCCTATTTTGCCCGATTACTCAAAGGGCTGCGTGCCTGAAACGTCAGGGGTATCAGCGGACAGGGGCTGCTGGCTTGACGTACCGGCAAGGGAACTTCATATTCTTCTAAAGACGCGTCAACTGTCGCTTCGCCCGGAAGCCTCGTTTTGAGTGCTGAAGTACACACGTATATGGTAAGTAACCGCTGGTGTCAGCTGATAAATCCTCGTGGTCAGTCTGACTCCCCGATCTTCTCACCCTGCAAACTTCAAAGGTTTTTTTTTTTGTGGAATTCCTTTAGCTCTGCGGAGGAAACGGTCGCTCGAAACGTCGACCTGGGCGCCGTCTGTCGGCGACGAGAAGATAACCAGCCGTATTGCGTGAGTTCTAATTATATTTTAACAGGACTGGTTGCGTTCGTCCAATGATAATCTTCTACTCTTCTCCACTTTCGGATTTATTAAATTGCGGTTCCAGTTCACCGATTGCGCCCCTAGTCCGCTCCCCTGGCTTTTACAACCACGGAAGGTATAGTATCGGTAGTTTTAAGTTAACGGCATCACGTGTACCATTATCATGTGATAATATCCGAATTACTTCATCAAACTGCAGTCGTCTCCCTTAGAGCAAGAGACGGTTCTAGCTGGAGTTACGATTACACGTAAAAACGTAAGCAAAAAGTAAGACACGTATGTTTAGTTATTTTTTCCTAAACAACAGCCGGATTTCACTAGTTATAATCAACTAATTGAAAATATGGCGCTATAGATCGTGGACTACTTACCCGGCCCAGGTACCAGGTAGGCGAGAGAAACGTCGAGAGGTTGGGCAGGACGCAGAAGACGCCAACAGCAAAGTCCGCTATGGCCAGATTGGCCAGGAAGAAAGTCGTTCTCGTTCTCATCCGAGCATTCGTGACCACAACGAACAAAACAACCAGGTTACCTACGGAGAAAAGAGAGAAGCGGTAAAGCTGGCTTACCGTTCGGCCAGCTGCCGAGTTAGCCTCGCCTTAAAGACTACCGAGAACGAACGAATATCAATCCGCACAAACTTTCAGGAATAAGAAGTCAACTCAAGCTGTTTTCTTTCACACGGATTACTTAATAAGACTATCGTCACGCCACCTGTCGAACACATTCAAATAAATAAAAAAAAAAATTTTTAAAAAGGGAGGGACATTAATAACAAATTTCCTGGCGGGTTGTGGCTTTGCAATGACGGACAGCTCTGCTAGGAGTTTTCCTTAAATTACAGTGATAGGAAAATGATTTGCGAGCCGCTATTACTGCATCGGGTCGGGGGAAACCTAGCGGGCGATCACTGTCAGCGAAACCCTGGCCTAACGAAGCGTTTCAGAGACTTTCCGTCGCCAGGCGGCTAATTCTTAAGAATTTGCCGGCTTCATCCCCCCCAGACCAAAAGTTACGTCCATAGTTGAAAACTTTCAAGAGAGTTTTAATGATAATAAATTTAATTGGGAATTTGAACGGGAAAGTTATAATGCTGGGGGAAAAAAACGCCAAAGTAGTTACAGACAACAATAAACAGTACAATGATCTCATCCTCCTGGTATTTTAGAGTGATATATATATATATTATTTATTTGTAACTTAAATATATATTTGATGGCGAGATGAATGGTGAAGAGGGACGGAATGCTAAACCTTAAAAACGGTAAGAAGCAAGAAAACTTGTGTCCTCAGAACTCTACACTTCTGGGTTGAAAGGTCGGCTACTTACTACTCACCGGGAGTATCGGCTGTGCTGGTTTCTGAAAGAATAACATCACCGCGGTAAATACGTACAAACGGTAGTTCGATTTAAATAATAAAAAAAAGAAAATTAAAGCGAAACTGTTCAATAAACTTAATGGCTAAAACGGTTCCGGAAAAAAAAAATAAATAAAATAAAGATAGTTAGCAAAGTGTCTTTCCCGGGGAAATTCGCGGAAATTTTGCACCGCCAGATGGCGCTCCAAGTTAAGTTAGCACCTGAAACAAACTAATCTGGTTTACCCATCCTTAATCTAAAGCACAGCCATTTATCGAACATTATGGCGGGCATAATAATAATTCTGAGAATCTGGGCACTGTCAAAACAAACAGATAAATAAACAATTTTTTTTTTTCTTTTTTGTTACCTGTAAAAATAGCCTGTACGATTGCAGCAATCACCTTCCAGAGAGGCCGGTAGGGGGATTACATGGCTCTACCATTGAGAAGTCATGCGCACCAAAACAAACGGTAAAAAACACTATCAGCGATAGCGAGCCAGTTAGACTTATTATTCCCGAAATAAACTTCAAAAAGCAATTATCAGATTTATTCCCTTTTATTATATTGTGTAAACGTTCGTAGAAACCTTTTACCTAAAGCATATAGGTTTATTTCAATGCGTATAGAAAGTTTTCCATTGATCATGTTTACCCCAGCTCTTCTTTGAGTTAAAAATAGCATTTTGTTGTTGTTGTTGTTGTTGCACAGATTAAATGTACTACACGAAGAAGTATCGACTGATCGTTTCTTTGACGAGCTTCCGGAATTCGGCGCGAGAAGCGTTAACGACGACGGCCGGCGGAGGCGCCACACGGGCTGTGGTCGACTTAGGTTGGCATCGGCGCGAGTTCGAATCTCGTCCGTCTTATCGTCGGTTTGGCGATAATAGGAGACGAGGATTTTTCTTTTGTTTTTGTTTCTTTTTATTATCTTTCTCGCTATTTAAGGTCTGAAACTCGAACATTCGCGCTGTTACTTCAGTCCCGCTGAGCAGCCTATTCGCGCTTTCTCGAGGATGCTTCTCGAGTTCGGCTCTTAGCACCTTTTGTGTCAGATGCACTGAAAAGGGAGAGAGAGAGAGAGAGAGAGAGAGATAGCGGCGATCCATTAGATTATTGATTCGGATTCCGACCTAAAGCCAGCGGTAGCACGTCGGCACATCAACGCCAGAGCCCCCGCCCCGTCGATCAACAACTAACTGGTCGGCTTTTATCTTATTGGTTTCCTTCCGGGCGGACAAATATTAAAAGCTTTTAATCGAGTTCGGACAATAAGAGTTATTCGTTTTTTAAAGGGCTCTTACAACTTAGATAGGAATTCAATTAAGTGGGACGATAAGACTGAAAAAAAAAGAAGGAAAAAGAAAATGTTTTACTTTTAAGGAAGAATGAACAGAATTAAAACAAAATGGTAGTGACTAGTTAAAGGGCTGTTCGTGATTGCGTCGTTCGTTAAGAGTTAGTAGAAATTTCTTGGGAGGAGGGGAAATCTCCCTCGTCGGAATGCTGCGGGTTGGAGCGTTCGTTTGACTTCGATTTTTTTTTTTTGGAATTAACCCTAGAAATATCTTGTCGGTCTTTTTATGGTGCGTTGGAAGACGGGGAATGTTCCCAGGTCAATGACCGGGAGTCAATCACGACCAGCTTTTTTGTTTTGTTTTCACGAGGTTAAGCAGATTTTTTAACTTCGCAAACCCAAGCTGTCCATCTCGGGACGGCTCTGGTGATGATGGCATCGAAAGATTCTCGAAACGTAGACGCGTTTACTAAGAACCAATTGGTAGCACCCGTAGGGGACATCTAAATACAGGCTACTTCCTCGTTCCTGGTTTACTCTGGTATTTGCAAGTACTGGGTCCTCAGTTGAAGACGGTTACAACTGGTGCCACGGCACTTCCGGTCAGCGGGCGCCATTTTGTACAGATTTTTATAAATAAAAAAACAAAATGAGACCGGGGGATTTACCGGTTTTTGGGCGAACCGCACGACATCGTCTCCTAGCAAATCTCGTTCCGTGACGTCATTTCCTGATGCTGGCCCCGAATTTTCCTATTCCCGAGGGATCGAAACTTCGCTTTCAGGTTTTTCTGTTCTGCCCCCCCCCCCACTGGGTGCATTCGCAGACCGCCTCCGCGCCCGCTCTCATCGCAGGCGCGTACCAAGGCGACGGGACTTTGGACACGTTTCAGGAAAGCGAACACGGGACAGAATTCGGGGATCACCGCCAAAGCGAGGCGGCTGGAGAGAGGGAGGGGTGAGTGTGGTGCTGCCGCTGTCAGTCTCTGTGAGAAAGTCGCTCGCTCCGACACTAAATGCGAAGAGAAGCAGGGTATTAGCCCAAACAAGCTCGGGCTTAAGCTCACTGTAGTCAGATTCCATAGAAGATCGTGTCATATGACGTCACAGCGAGTAGAAATGACGTAAGGTCGTATTTAATAAATGGCGGCAGACTGTGAGCCTGGTATTATTGTTATTATGATTATTATCGCCGTCGTTGTTGTTGCCGTGAAGAGCCTCCAGAGCTCGGTTTTGCACATTTCTGGTTGGCGGTGTAGAGTTAACGTTGACGATCAGTGTCGTGGATTCGTGTGACAGTGCGAAAGGAGATGGCTGGTGGTTCTGAGCTTTCATCGTGGCGTGTGGTCTCGAGAAATCTCCCTGCCATACGATCGCGGCCAACGACAGTGCTTCCTGCTTTGGGGTTGGGGAAAACCGGTAAGGGAGAGACTTCTGAGACAACAGCAGCTTGCCGGTTGTGGGTAGGTGAGGCCGACAATGAACGAGTTGACCTCGAGAAGGAAAATAAATAGAGATCAGAACGCGAAAGCGAAATCGAACGTCCTGTCGAAAAGGGAAGAGAAAGGAAACGGTTATTTTCTCAATAAAATGAGAAACGGTGAGGTTTTCACAAACCTAATGGACTCTCTCTCTCTCTCTCTCTCTCTCTCTCTCCATCTCTCTCTCTCTCTCCATCTCTCCATCTCTCTCTCTCTCCTCCCTCCCTCGTGACGATCGCCAACGACGACGAGTAGAAGGGAAAGTTCTTTTTTTCCTCCTCCCCTCCAATAACCGCGTACGTTTCGTAAGTGGTTTTCCGTGTAAAAGAACAGGTTTCAAATGTCCAGACACATCGGACAGCGACAGTTCCTCATCGATTAGCCATTCCGTGCGCCTGGGTAACTTTTCACTTATTCTCACGCTCGGCTTTATGGATTTTAATGGTGCGAACTCTTTTTTTTTTAGAATTTTCTGCAGTCTCTCTCCCTCTCTCTCTCTCTCTCTCTCTCTATCTATCTCTCTCTCTCTCTCTCTTCTCTCTCTCTCTCTTCTCTCTCTCTCTCTCCATCTCTCTCTTCATCTCTCTCTCTCTCTCTCTCTCTCTCTCTCTCTCTCTCTCTTCTCTCTCTCTCTCTCTCTCGTCCTCGCGCTTTCTTTTATGCTATTTAAAACTTCGTTTATAAACAGGTAACTGTAGCGTAGAGCACACAGCATCCAAGAGAGGCGAGAACCGGTCCTGTCCGACATACGCCATCAGCCAGCACCGGTTCCCGGTAAATTAACTATTAAGGCGCTCGGATGACAGGGCGGAGATACTTTGTGCGGCTGGAGACGGCTGACTCCGATGCCGAAGTCAGTCTAGCGAAGTTAAGCGCTGGGCATCATTGTAGATATGGTGCCCACGTGTTTCAAGAAGCGCCCGCCCATCTTCTTCTTTCTGGGAACCGGACGACTTGCGATGTGCCGTCGGCCGCTCGGCTTCATCAACGATCGGTTGCGGATGAAGTGGACGCTGACTTCTCTTGCAATGTTTTGAGATTAATGCTTTAAATGAGGAGGAGAAATATATATATATTTATACGAATGTGATACAGAAAATGGTTTGCTGGATGGACTCGGTATTCTGTCGGCTCCGAGTCAGACAGAAGAGTAATGGATGGCCGACCGGACAGTTCGGAAAGGGTTAGGTCCCTCCATCAAGGACCAGAGAACAGACCATCGCGATAGCCCTCTCCGCACGCGTAGGGCTTCTTGCCGCACTGATTAACCCCGACGTTCCTTGTTGGATATGACGTCAAGTCGTATTCGCGAGTCATTGGTAGCTGGCAGCTACTTGCACCGGCTCGATGAATATAACTAACGAGGTGATGACGCCGAAAATCCCGATTTCCTTTTGTTATATCGAACTGAATGTCCAAACGGTTTATTTAAAATAAAGATTAATGCATATTCGGGGGGGAGGTAAATCAGCGAGTTTCGATTACTTCAAATTTTCCCCAACGCGAATTCGATAACTGGCTGCGCAGCTCCACCTAGCGACTGTTATGGGATGTTGGACTGTTCGAGTCCCTCCTTAGTTTGTAGAGCGCATCGAAGACCGTTTGATCGGACCCGGCCTCCTTGTACATTGTATTCGTGCACGATAAGCGCATATAGGCTGCGTTAATCAGCCATTGAGGATCTCGGTTCTTATTTGGAGAACATGTGGCTGAGTCGCGGCCGAGTGGACGAATCTCGTTCGAGAAGGAATGGCGGTGCACGAGCGCGGGGAGGGGGAGCAGGAAGTCAGATTAATCCAAAATGGCGAGGAGCCGCCCGCGGAACGGCGTCGTCTTCCGAGAGCGTAGTAAGGGGCCATCAATAAACCAACGAAAAAAACAAGAGGGGCTATAAGGGATTGGTGCATCTAAGAGGACACGCGCCGAGCCATTGGCTGGCTGACTTATCAGAAGGGTTATAGCTGGAAATGAATCTAAGCGGGCTTTGGGTGAAGGTTACCATCTGTGAGTAAAAGCTTTGCTTCGGCTATCTGATAAAGCTGCCAAAACCTCTTCGAAAAGGGAACTTTCAGGAGAAAACCTGAAGTCTAAGATGACAGGTGAAGAACCGGCTGATATCGCTACGATTTCTCTCTTTTAAAAAACAATGCTTGGTCTCATTGATAAATCAAAGGCGAACCATCCTGTAAATTACGGTTTCTCGACTGGTGTATGTGTGTATGTGTGGTGTATGTGTATTGTATGTGCGTGTGTGTATCTGTGTGTGTATGTGTGGTGTATGTGTACGTATGTGGTGTATGTGTGTATGTGTGTGGTGTATGTGTGGTGTATGTGTGGGTATGTGTGTGGTGTATGTGTATTGTATGTGCGTGTGTGTATCTGTGTGTGTATGTGTGTGGTGTTTGTGTGGTGTGTGTTATGTGTGTGTGTGTATGTGTGGTGTATGTGTATTGTATGTGATGTATGTGTGTGGTTGTATGTGTATTGTATGTGATGTATGTGTGTGTGTGTATGTGTATGTGTGTGGTGTATGTGTATGTGTGTGGTGTATATGTGGTGTATGTGTATGTGTGTGTGTGTATATGTGGTGTATGTGTATGTGTGTGGTGTTTGTGTGTATGTGTGTATGTGTGTGGTGTTTGTGTGGTGTGTGTGTATGTGTGTGTGTATGTGTGGTGTATGTGTATTGTATGTGGTGTATGTGTGTGGTGTATGTGTATGTGGTATGTGTGTGGTGTATGGTGTGGTGTATATGTGGTGTATGTGTATGTGTGTGGTGTATATGTGGTGTATGTGTATGTGTGTGGTGTTGTGTGGTGTATATGTGGTGTATGTGTATGTGTGTGGTGTTTGTGTGTATGTGTGTATGTGTGTGGTGTTTGTGTGGTGTTTATGTGGTGTATGTGTGGTATTTGTGTGTATGTGTGTGTGCGGTTGTATGTGTATGTGTATGTGTGGTGTATGGTGTATGCGTGGTGTTTTTTTGTGTGTGTATGTATGTGTGTATGCTGCTTATATCAACAGTTCGTGCTTCTTACCCGCACGCGTTTAGTCTGTGCTAGGAGTCTGACAGAAGGCAGAGTGGGAGGGTTAAATGTATCTCTTCACCAGCGGCAGATAACCGAGGATGCACACTGAAAATCGGAAGGAAACACAAAAAAGTAGACGTCCAACATGGCCATACCTCGTCCTAAAAAGCAAGTAAACAACGGAGGGAGGATTTCCTTATCGTGGCTGTCCTTTAGATCTCGTCCGCCGAACCTTTCCTCTGTGTCTTCTCTCCTCAAACAGCCCGCGGATAAAGGACAGACATCTCAAACGCACGCTGTTTTAATTCCCGGCAATCAATATTATTAACATCACGTCGTGTTTTTTTCTAAGTTCTTCTCCGCCAACTGGTCGTCTGCAATGTCGGGAGAACGCGCGGCGAACAGCCCCCGGCCGACGACAGCTCCAAGATGGCCGCCGCGTCGGGAGTAAAGGGTTAACGTATAGCTTTTCCCCTCACCTCCTCCGTTCTACCGCGAAACTTTTCAGAGGGCGCTACGGTCAGACCGCTAAAAGTTGTTCTGAAAGACCGAAGAGTTCACTCTTTAATAAAACTATGAGGCGACAGCAAATGGCCGAGGGGGGGGGTAAAACTTTAAATTGCCGTGTGGTTTGCTCTTCGTAAGAAGCGCGCGCGCTCGCCGGGGTCGGAGTGCCAACGCGACGGGATCGACCAGGAAGCGGTTAGGGTTTGCACACCCGCTCCACGCCGTCGGTGCCTGCCGTTTTGCGAGTTTTTAATTGGTGTGTTTCCAGCCGGAGCCACTGCGATTCTCCGGCGCCTTTTCGTCATCCGGGCAAATATCTGATCAGCTGCTGGATTCGCCTTCCTTTCTGTCAGCTGAAGACTCCGTTGTCCCTATTTCCACTGATTCACTTTCTCGCCTGACACTTCGAAATAGCTCGACCCATCCGCGTTGCTCGGCGACAACGGATCTCACCGAAAGATGGCGCTGCTGTGGTGAAACGGCAAGAACCAGAACACAGCAAATCAGAATACACGGCGAATAACTGAATTAGTATTAAATTCTTACGCTTAGGAAAATGGTTCGGGTTTACAAACACTGTTGTGTTAGTTTTCCGGTAGTTGACCGATCCAGCATTCCACCAATCCATGGATTTACGGACTACTTTGATGGTAGGGAATAAAGTGGCACACTGGCAGTTGTGGTATACGACGTCATCAGTGGTTGCGTATTATACAGTGGCACACTGGCAGTTGTGGTATACGACGTCATCAGTGGTTGCGTGTTATACAGTGGTACAACACTGAATATGAGATAAGACGTCATGTTTATCTTGATTGTTACGAATAAGAGGCTTCAGTTATGGAAGATGACGCCATGATTAGTAAGTAAATAAAGAAGACTCTACGGCTTATTCAAGAGTATGTATATATATATTTTTTTAATTAAAAAAGCTCATCATCGTGATGTTGGTGCTTGCCGACATGGCCAGATTTTAAGTAATTCCATCTTTAATTCTGCACTTAATCTGTTTCGTATCCCGCCGTTTTAGATCCCTGTCGTATGGATACAGTGCCTGCAGCTGTATAAGCCACCTATGTTCTATAGACACACCCAATCTCAAGCATTTCGCAAGAGACTTATTTAATCCCTCGGCCTTCAGGGTCTGTCGGAGAATTTGGGATCCTTTTTCGATGCTACTAGAAGTCAACGATCGGGGAACGGCCTGGACCTGTCTGACGACTCTCAAATCCACACGTATCGAACGGTTCGGCCGCCCATTGCGAATACCGTCTACGCATCGATACATTTCTCGCGCGGGACTTGATTGCTTCCACTCAGAGAAAATATCAAACCTTAAAAGTCTAGTGAAATGGCCAACCCCGCTTAGCTCCCCTGACGTCCACCACGCGGTCATCCCGAGGTTCAATTACTGTAGACGCCTTCGTCGGTCCGACCTACCGCCAATATCTCCGGCTGTTGTGGGCCGGTTAATAAGCGCCGAAGTCCTTCTTAAGTACTAACGGGAATTTACTCCCTTTCAGAATGATAAAGGTGCGCGGGTGGAAATCGAAAATACAGTTCGCTTAAAGCGCCGAACAGAAATTCATTGCGTTGTTTGGTTTACTAACTCGAGTTTTTAGAAATATCCTCTGTCGAGTGACGTCGGCCGCCTCCTAACGGAAAGGTTGGGAATCTCCGCTAGGGCAAGAATCGGTCTCTGGGTCAGGTAAGTGAATCCATCGCTTCATCTCTCATCAGAACCGGGGGGGTGCGACTTTAAGCCAAGCACGACACCTTCCAGCTGGAATTTTATGCGGCTGTTTCGGAGTCCGAACGGTTGGAGAACTTTTTTTTACAAATCTGACGCTAAATGTTTTCATAACTCCTCCGAGATTGGAAGTAATGCATTCTCACAATGAGCTGCTCTCTCTCTCTCTCTCTCTCTCTCTCTCTCCTCTCTCTCTCTCTCCTCTCTCTCTCTCTCTCTCTGTACTGACGTCATCTCTCTCTCTCTCTCTCCATCTCTCCCTCTGCATCTCTCTCTCTCTCTCCATCTCTCTCTTGCACTTTTTCTCTTCTCTTTCTCTCTCTCTCTCTCTCTGTACTGACGTCATCTCTCTCTCTCTCTCTCTCTCTCTCTCTCTCTCTCCCCCCCACTCTGTGAGGCAGAGCGTAATCAGAGTTCTCATAAGTATGTAAAGAGTACTTTTTTATGAATCTAACTCTTACATCCTACGGTTGGGAAGAGTAAGAAAATTCTTCAAATTACGCTCATAATTTAGAAAAATTATATATCGGTAACTTCCGTAGGTTTCCATTACCTCTAGGAATAGTGCTTGTTGAAACATTCAGGCTTTCATCGACGTGCAATGTGTGGAACCAGATGATTCTAAACTGCTATGGAAATTACCATTGTAGATTCACCGATGAAGAACTCTATTTCGTACATAAATCAAGCTAGCGATGGATATGGTTATTTGTTTACCTGCACGTGAAAGGTGTGAAGTCTAAATAAGTAAAAGGTGTATTTTCAAAATTTTGTTCTACAAGATTTTTAGAATCAAATTTCTTTGTCTTAGCTCTTTCATGTATCGATCCACGTGTCTGACGTATTTGGCTGATCGAAATATAGCAATCACCGTTTTCATTTCTTTCCGACTTTGTGTTTTCTGCTAGAATTTGGGGTTTTTTTTGTGTAAACGTAGGTATTTACTGGGCATTTGTTTTGTGCCCACGTTCTATCATATCTGCGATTTTACAATCTTAACCTAAACTTTAAAAAAAAGTAATGTAAGTGTTTCACGGAATTTTACGGCTCATATCTGTTAAGGATGGTAAACGCTGCCATCTAGCGTACGCAGAACGAACTATGTATTTTTTTTCCTTATTCTTCTTATCGAACCCCTGTCCTGGCTGTCAAGGTCGAGGGGGGGAGAGGTGTCATCAGTTTTAATAACCAAGCAAGTTACTTTGATACGGTCGGGGAGATCTTGAACGCTGGTCAAGCTGCGATTCAGTCAAGAGTTACCCCCCCCCACCATCACGTGTAGCTCTTACTTTCTTTTTTTTATATAGATGTGGAAGGAAATCAGAGAGCGCCCGGATGAAATTCACGCGGGCAGCTGGCGAAGAAACAGCGAGAAAAAATAAATACTAGGGGAGGTGTGCGCCAAACCGGTTCCGAACGCTGGCAGACCGGTACTAACCACCTGACTATCGCGCTGCCTGTATCTGCTTTCAAAGAATCCCCTCGCGCTGACGCCCTCGTCCGATCTGTGCACTTCTGAAGATGTTCTCTTCTGTCGTTCATACATAGATTACGAAAGAGGAAGACCGGTCCTTCAATCGTCACTTAAACTAGTAGTTTCTTTAGTGATTATCACCGTAAATTGCCAGAAACGTGAATGTTGCGACAAGCCACGAGGGCGGGTCATCTACCACGTGACTAATCTTCCATGTCCTGAAGACGGTGTTCAAACGAGGGCGGGTCATCTACCACGTGACTAATCTTCCATGTCCTGAAGACGGTGTTCAAACGAGGGCGGGTCATCTACCACGTGACTAATCTTCCATGTCCTGAAGACGGTGTTCAAACGAGGGCGGGTCATCTACCACGTGACTAATCTTCCATGTCCTGAAGACGGTGTTCAAACGAGGGCGGGTCATCTACCACGTGACTAATCTTCCATGTCCTGAAGACGGTGTTCAAACGAGGGCGGGTCATCTACCACGTGACTAATCTTCCATGTCCTGAAGACGGTGTTCAAACGAGGGCGGGTCATCTACCACGTGACTAATCTTCCATGTCCTGAAGACGGTGTTCAAACGGAACCCGGCTAAAATAGCGTCGCCCAAATGGTGCTGTCGGCCGGGTTTTATTTGAACACCGTTCTTAGGAAGCGGATATGCCTTTTACAATAAAGGTTGCTTGTTGTTTCCTTTTTAATATTCAGTAGCCGGACCTTTCGCTTCAAGCAACGGAATCCCTGTGCGTCTTAATTCTGCCAGGGGATGACGGATGCGCTGAAAGCAGATACTTTTGGAGTGAAGTTAGAAACAAGGCGTCGGAAAGAGGAGGCGCTACGTGAAGAGGTTGGGGGGGGGAGGAGGATAGAAACTGAAAGAGAGATTTTCTCACCGAAAAAGCAGCAGGCGAACACCAGGGAATACAGGACGATGAAGATTACTTTGATGTGGAGTGTCTCGAAGGGGTTCTTAAACGTCTGCGCCGACCCTCGAAAAGGTCCATTCGGCGAGCTGGCGTTGCCGTCCGAATCGTTAGTGCACGTGAAGTTGCAGTCGGTCATGGCTTCTCCTTCTCCTTTTTTTTTTAAAATTCCCCCACCCCACCCCCACCCCGTGGACGTGGCGACCTAGCGGTTGGCGGAAGTCTTCAGCTGTCGGACCTCAGCGGAGTCATGATGACGATGGGTGTGCGCGCGCACTTCTAGGTTCCGGTCTCTCCTTGGACGATTCTGGGGAAAAAAGAAAAGGAAAACGAAAACTAAATCAAGTGAACAAAAGATATAGGGGAAGTTAGGGAGAATAACGGCGTTTCGTCGGGAGTTTCGTCAGGAAATGACGAACTCGAGCTGAGTTTTACGTCTCCCAGCCGCGTTGCCGGCAGCGCCCCCCTTTTGAAAAGGGACTTAAATCTGGTGAGATACCTTTCTTTTAAAATTTCAAAATGAAGTTTTGTTTATCAGTTGAAGGCCGGAAGACATCATTCCGGTTTATGAAAGATCTTCAGAGAGAGAGAGAGAAGCCATGGCGCCCCTAAAAGGCTCTCCGGGAGATAGAACTGCTTTATCCTTAACAAATACCGTAAATTTTAACCCTGTCCGGGCTAAGAGACTTACGTGTTCGCACAAAACATATGAACGTGCACACCATATATTCAATAAATAATATCATGCAATAAATTAAAAAGTAAACTGTTTTGAAATAAATATCCTACAGGAAGTGGGATGACGGTTTGGGGCTGGACATCTTATCCGTTAGGGTTTTTACCGGCGCTGTTCCCAGTACGAAAATACGGTTGCTTAAAAAAATAAATAACAGGAGAGGATTACGGATCACTCATGCTCTATAACTAATTAGAAGTAAATTTTTTTTATCTTTTGTTTTTTTTTTATAAATATGTTTTTAGTTTTTAAATTCAAAAAAAAAAAATTAATTGTACATATTTCACAGCCCGTGGCAAAGAGGCTAATCGTCCGGCAAGACTCGTGAGTTCTCGGAGAAATGAGAATCCTACGTTTGCGCCGTCTCTTCCTCCCACCATTTACCTAAACGGTCATTTAATATATATTAAAAGTCGCCCAATGACCGACAACTTCTTGGCGTTCAGACAAATGTAGAAAGGCCGATTAAATGAAAAATAGCAAAACTTTTATCTTTCCGGATATATTCCTGCGGCTAGTAGGAAGATCTTGTTTCTTCTTCGTTTCTGCATAAATGTATCTTTTTACTAACAACCCAACCCCGAAAAAGAAGCCACGCCCACGTAATCTGCTGCTCTAGGCGGAAGGTCGGCGTGTGTCCTAACTGACCACCACCCAGCAGAGTTCTGCCGCGGTGGAGAAAGGTCTGTGTTGATTACATTCAATTTTTTAAAAAAAAAAAACAACAACAACAACGAGGCTCTGGTGGCGTCGGGGTGTCCCACGTGACAGGAAAGGTTACGAGATGGAATTAATATTCACGACCTGCAAAATGAGGTTTCACTGACGTGTGGGAGTGGTAGGTGCTGTGATCGCCAAGACCGTTGGTATTTATTTCCTCACGGGGTCCTCTTTCTGTGTTCTTTTTTTGCTTTTAGATCTTGTTGCGACGCCTTCGGTTTGGTGCCAAGTTCCTCGCAATACGGAGGAAGGCAGCGCCGTCTGGCGGACGGTCGCGGCTCTACGCTTTCTTGACTGCGCCGTAGAGACCGTCGACTACCGAAGACCGACTTTTCTTCTCACCGCGGAAGCCGGATATCTCGCATAAAGCGCGTGGTCTGAACTCGTGACTCCGTCGCGCCACCTGACGAGTGGAGGAACAGCGACCGTAGTGATTTTTCGCAGTTACTGTCTGCTCGCTCACATCGCTTGTTAAGTAACGGGCGCCAGAGCCAAGCGGCTACACGCGTCGCGAACCATTCAATCTCCATCCAGATACTCATAAAAGAAGAAAACATTTAATGTCCGAATTCGAGACTCCTACGTGAAATTAATGTCTGTGATTACTCTTTCCTTTGGCAGAACTTGGGTGGGACTACTTAGGTTCTTGAGTTTCACTCTGTTCTTACCCTAGTTCGCTTTTTTGACTGATGTCGTGGAATCTCAGACAGGGTGGGTTAAAATATTAGGTTAATCCGGAAGGTATTTCTTCGTTTGGCAGACCCCCCTACCATTAGTTAGAGTTCCCCGCGGCTTGAAAGAGAGAGAGAGAGAGATGGTGAGAGAGAGAGAGAGAGAGATGATGGAGAGAGAGATGAGAGGAGGGAGAGGGAGAGAAAGAGAGGATGGAGAGGGAGAGAGATGGTGAGAGATGGAGAGAGAGAGAGAGAGATGGAGAGAGAGAGAGGATGGAGAGAGAGAGAGAGAGGGAGAGAAAGAGGGATGGAGAGGAGAGGGAGAGAGAGGGAGAGATGATGGAGAGAGAGGATGGAGAGAGGAGAGAGATGGTGAGAGATGGAGAGAGAGAGGGAGAGAGATGGTGAGAGATGGAGAGAGAGAGGCGTGAATTCCAACGGGGTGGTTCCAGAGTCGGTTACGGGAGCGAGTGACGGTGGAAAGGAGATCGACAGTTACTAAGCGGAAGGTGCTGCAGTTACAAGAGTTCAAACCCTGCGAATCAATATGATTAAACCAGTATGAGAAAAACATCACTCGTCTGGTAGTGGAATTAAATGAATAGTTATACCGTTAATCGATACACGAATGGTGGTGTTGACGATCATTTAGCCGTGTTTCTTGTAACTGGATGTAATAAGGTAGACTAAACGTTCTCCATCTACTTAAGAACTGTAAAAAGGAGGAGGGGGAAGAGTAGAAGTCCGTTATACAGCCGGATAGAAGTATTTCTGCCTGCAAAGCTAGAGAGCTCCCCGGTGTGTGGTCGTCGGTAACCGTAGGCGAACTACCGCGATTTATTCGAGGCAAAGACCGCACCTTAAGAAGCCCGGAATAGCCAACCTTAGGGATAAAAACGGAAATTTCTCCAAGAACACGGGAGGGTAGAGATGGGGACGGGGAACAGCGGTTTTCTTATCACGCTTACAAATGGAAGGTTTTAGTAGGAATCCTGCTAGTTAGATTACGCACGTGCGCACACGCTGACAGCCCCAGAAGGGCTGAGGGGTCGGGGGAAGGGAGAGAAAGGAGTGGAGGTAGGGAGGGGAGGGCGCTCTCGAGAAATCGACGGCCAGCTGCGAGATACAGACGCGAGAGCCGAGTCTCGATGCGCTTTAGAGACTCGAGAACAGCTCTCACAATCTTTCTCTCTCTCTCGCTCTCTCCTAGCTCTCTCTCTCTCGCTCTCTCTCTCTGTCTCTCTCAGCGATCTCTCAGCTATCCATCTCTCCATCTCTCTCCACATCTCGCAAGCTCTCTCTCCATCGCTCACCCATCTCTCTCTCTCTCTCTCTCTCTCTCTTCTCTCTCTCTCTATCTTCATCCGTCTCTTCCTCACCCCATCTCTCACCATCTTTCTCTCTCTCTCCCCTCCCTCCCTTCCCCCCCCCTCCCTCTCTCACCATCTCTCTCTGTGTGTCTCTCTCTCTCTACATCCCGCTCTATCGGTGGGCGCGGAGGCGCGAGATTCGCAAGAATACCCTCCAAAAACCCGTCGCGACAGCTCTTCCTGGATAAATAAGACGGGTCTTTGTTTGTACCAGAACCAATTATGACCAGGTTCTTGTTTGCTTGTGCCCCGAGTGCGATAGCCCTTAATGAAGGAAAGAACGAATCCACGTATTGGAAAGCGACCCACGCGTCCAGCAGATGTCCCACGGCCAGTCGCTGCGCTGCGAGTTTTCATCGAGTTGGATGCACGGTAATTTATTCGGCCAAGTTTTATATACATAAAAGATATAAAAATTCATTAATTTGATCACCTACATAAATAAATACATAATAGAAAGTGAAACATTTCGGGTGCGATTTTTTTGCGTTTCGGACGTCGTGCGCTATTTCCCGTCCGAAAACGAGGCTGGTCTCGCGATATTTCTCCGCTTACCCGACGTCTTGCCGTCGACGTAGATTTCACAAAAGACATCGCCCATTCAACAGAAGTGGCCGGTGGACGGTCCTAAGTAATCTGCGCACACTTCGTTGCAGAGGACGTGTAGAGGACAAGAAAACCCCTTTTGAGGAGCGAAACGGTAGGGCGTAATTGGCAAGACCCCGGATATTGGCGGTGCGTACTCTTCTCCGATGAGTCAGGATTTCAGACATTCACCCCCGGAGACCTGCCTGAGGTTAGAAAAGGCCTAACAAAGAACTTCAATTCCAATGTCTTCAACCCGCGGTTAAGTATGGAGGCGGGAGCCTCACAGTGTGGGTTTCCCTCTGGAATGGCGGAAAGGCTGATATGGAGCTTGTCAAAGAATGCCTCACCTACCGGGCTCATTCCTACTTTTAAAACATATCTTGTACCATTGTACAAACAAATACTGAGGTTTGTTGTTTACATCCTCTCGTATGACCGCAGTATGGAAGAGGAATCAGGGTACTGAACTACTTCTTTCCTGGCTACCTCAAAGCTCTCGATATAAGTCAGTTTGAGTACTCGAGGGAGGATCTTGCTGGACCTGTCTCAGTTGCGCCACAAGGATGGAATTAAAGGAAGATCTGGAACTGATATTAGGGGAACCCGAACATGATCATCACAAAAATCTCGTTAATTCAACACTAAACAAGATAAAAGCTTTTCGTTCCTCAAATGATAGCGGGACCGTGTAGTGAATGGAGAACTTCGCGCTGGTGCTTGCCGATATTTACTCCCCCATTTCCGCAGAAAAATTCAGTTCTGTATTAACAGCAGTGCCAAATTATTATGGCTGGGCACTGTAGCTATCGGTTCGGTTTTAACGTCGAATCGATACCGAACAAAGTTGTTTTATTCACGGCAGCCGATAAAAAACGCGGACTTTCATCTTATCGATCTGACCAGATAGGAGTCAGAGTTTTAAAAAAAATTCTCCATATTTATTGAAGATGTTTAGATCGAAATATGTAGCGAGGAACAATTCCATAAATGATCGCATGGCAGGTTTACCGTTTTGTGAAGCCAACCAGGGCGACGGCTGCGCGGCCCGAGTTCGGGGGCCCGGTTCTGCTTGACGGCACCACCCTTGACATGTGGTTCTTTATGGTTTTACCTTAGCCTTGCTCCCTCCCCCTCCATCAAACCGTTAGTCGCCAAGACCTGGTACCCCAAACCCTTCTCCTTCCTAGCTCCCTGCTGTGAGGAATTCGCAGGTCTCGAAAGTCAGCCCGCTATCTGACTCTACAATAAAAGGCTTCCACCGTATAGTAACGAGACAAATACTGGATGACGCCACGATTAATCCTCAGACGTCCTGATGCCGTAGGGTAAACACTTCTGTTGACTCACAGATTCGGTACAAACTCTACCGGACAAATACCCAGCCAAGCATGAGCCGCCCCTTGCAGGGACTTATCTCCATACACGACATAAATCCGTATATTACCCTTATTATTCGCTAAGTCTAAAAGAACTCCAATCGACGACGGCTGGATGTTCGCCACCTATCCCTCCCCAGGTCCGGATAGGCGAATAGGATAATACAGGGCTCCTCTCTGCTGCCCTGCTTTCGTATTAAGCGACACACCCCCCACCACAGCGTTCTTTACTATATTTACGCCCTGAATATTGTAGCTTTCGACGGGGGAGGAAGGGAAAAGCGTGTTAAGGAAACAAAGACTGTTTTCAAAAATCGTTATCCGAGGTTATCTCCCCCTCCCAGTGATCATATTCCGTCAAATCATCGTTCCTGCTGATTTATCTCCCTTCTCTCGATCTCAGTTAGAATGTGTTCCTCTTTTCCTTTTCCGGAGCCTTCGCTAAGCGGCCACTGTTTCGGATGTGAGACCTCGCCCGGAATCTCTGGCGGTGACTGGTCGAGACGGCGGCCATTAACATCGTTGGAGTAATCCGTTCGCTGTTCATTAAGGTTCTAATCCACTCTCGAAGCCGGCCGGTAGTGGCTGGTGCCAGAAGAAATTAAGCGAAAATGCTAAATTGCAATAAGAAAAACAAACGAAGACAGCGTAACATATGCTAATCAAAATTATATATTTCTCTTAAACACACATAACCATCTAATGCCATCTGCAATTCAAAAAGAGTACTATACTTTCTAAAGGTGTGCATGCTTGTGTGCGGAATTTCTTTAGTTTCCCGCTACAAAACTAATTGTGACGTAGAAAGTAGAGAGTTGGTTTGGACATTTCCCCTCCATCCCATTAGCAGTAACTTCACCCGAAAAAATAACCCACGTTTCGACGATCTCTGCCTGTAGCCATCGTCAGGCTTTCTTCCACAGACATCAGTTCATTTCGAAACAGTTTTCATTCTTAGGACTAAATCCAGACGATGACAGCGGAGAAGAACCGTCGAAACGTGGGTTCGTTAGTCAGAGAAGCTAACAATAAGAAGGTGATGGGGGGGAGAATGCTGTAACAAACCGTTATGTTCTGTAAATAACACTTCGTTAACTTCTCCTTCGTAACTTGCGCCATTTCCTTAAACCTACAGCCTGTAAATATCCACATAAACCTGCTTTATCTGACATGTTCTTCGTTCTGGCAAGTATTTCTCAAGTGGAAAACTCGTGATCGTTTAGAAAGACTATTTACTCGCAACAGTTCGCATTAATTCAAGAGATAAAGCAATCCATGCGAATTATGCTTCACACATAAAATAATATTTTTTTTGTAAAATTCAGGATGCTTCTCTCGGGTTCTCTGTGACAACTACAATATACCATCTATTGGCATTACCCAAACCAGGGAAGTCTTTACAAGCAGCGATGTCACCGCTGTACTCCACTCTCTGTTGACGTGTCTAAAACCCTGTTGCGGCTGTGACATCTTTCTACATCACTATTCCACACGGTCTATGGACGCTGTTCGAACTCGGGAACCTCGTATAAAGTGCTATAACGTTTTTCTTCCGACGGTGCAGGGTCTTCAGGAAGTCTTTAAATCAACACCGATAGCTTTTTGGTGCTAGTCGGCCATGACAGGTGCCCCCGACTCCACATATACGCGTGACGTTTTCTCGCGGTAATAGCAAAGACGACATTTACGACGTTGCCTCGGGTATGACGTCACATATCATGGCGTCGTAAGCGACCAAAAGGTGAAAGAACGCGATGGCCACGATGGACGGCGATTCTCTTTTGCCTGGAATCACCGAAACCAACCAACTGGTCGCTTATCTTCTTTGTTTACTTCGAACAGCGCTACCAATAATAACAGCCTAGCGGGGGAGGCGGGAAAAAAAAATCTGCATTTCGGTGTTCATTCCCTGCCTCCATCGTCAGGTTTACTGCCAATACTTCCCGCATCCGATTTGCTTAACCCTTTAAAAACGGACGTACTCGTCAACGACTGAGCAGACGGTCAATTGCGGAAACTTTGCATATTTAACAGATCTCGGATTTGGGACCAGTTTGCGCCGTTGAAAAAATTACAAAGCAAAGTCAACGCCTGTTTCTTCTTTTTTTTTGCTCCGTAAGCAATTCTAATGATAACGACGACAGGAAGTGATTGACCGAAACGTAAGCTGGTCAACCAGTCTTATTACTGATGCGAATTTGTATCGAGAATGTTTGAATTATTATTTAAAATCTGCACATGAAGGCAGTAGATAAAATCCATACGTGAAATAGAATTTCACAGTACTAGCGTGGTCTTTGGCCGGGAATGAAGCGTTATTCTAGTTTTGTCATATTTTCCGAAAGCTGGGCACAAAAAAAAAATCGTGAAAAAGCCCCATTTATTTCTGTAACTTAACATATGTTTTATTTCCGTTTTATTTACGCAACGCCGGAAACGTCTCGAGACCTTATAATTTCGTGGATACGGAAAAAGAAAAAAAATGTAGCTTTAAAAAAATGCATCTCATTTTCTTCAGTGGAATTTCTTTTAAACTGTTTTACAAATATCGCCTAAAGCTATTCCCGTTTCAAAACTTAGGCTATATACCAGTAACCGACGGTCAGCGATCCCTCCTCATTTTAGTGGGTGAGAGGTGCGCGGTCTACTACTCGGTGTCTATCCGGCTAACTTTGTGGTGGGTGGGTCACGGCGGCGAGTGGGGGAAGGAAGAAAGTTCGCTAGAGAGTCATGTGCATCTCAGCAACAGGAAAGTATAGAAAATCCGGTGTCTAGATTCCAAAACTCCCACGCACTACGGAGCTGCTCGCCGGCGATACACTGACAGAAAGCAGCCATCGTCGGAGTACATTCCCGTCCAACCACCCACCACCCCTCCCATTCTGCAGAGGGAGCGCGAGAGAGCCCCCCCCCCCCCGTGCGCGCGCGTGTGGGCGGGGGGGAGATATATATATATATAGTTAGGTAGTTTTACTTACCGCGAAGACGTTCAGAACGGCTTCTGTCGCCGAGCTCGTCATCCGACCTGGCGATCGGAGCCGCGGCCCCGCCCCCCTTTCCTGCCTCGTGGACGCGCGACGACCAGTTTCCAGGTAGGGCAGCCTCCCCCAGATCGGGGGCTGGAGGGGGTGTGGAGAAGGGTAATATCTCGAACCAGACGGTAATTTTTCTTTCTCCCCCGACCCCCGGCTACCGACGGTGTTGCTTCAGCGACCGACGCAGAACGGTTTGCCGGAGCTGTGCCGATCGATCGAGGAGATCTTGTCACTTTTCGCGCGCCGGTCGCTTTCCTCCCTCCCTCCCTCCACACACACACACACACCTTAACCCCTCTTTACCGCCCGCCCGAGAAAGAGTCTTCCGATCACAGCCGAACGCACCGACGGCTCTCTCTCTCTCTCTCTCTACTTCTCAACTCTCCATTCCGCTAATCGCGCCATCCTTTTCGAGAAGTAGCGGAAACTTCCAGACGCCCCCCCTCTTCGTCCTTCCATCCCCTCTCCCCAACTTCCGCCTCGGATACCTTCCTTGGTGCTCGGAAAGTAGTTTCCTCAGATTTTACACCCTCCCATCACCGAAGCGAATCCTAGCGGACGGTGCGGGATACAATGTGATAATAACTTGCCGCCCATAAACTGCAGGTTCCGAGAAAACGAAAGTAGAGACGAAATATTCTGTTTTTTTTTTTTAAAATACACAGCCTTCGACTGGTGCACTAAGTTACCGGTCTCGTTTGTCGTCTCTGTCTCCTATTTGTTTTTCTTTTAAGACATCGGCCTGGGTTTGCCCCCCCCCCCATTCCCCAAGTTGTCCCTATTTTTCCATCCCAAGAAACACGGAAAAAGAGCCGCGTTATCAGCAGACTCTGCTACTGGGAAGCAGAGCGTTGTAGAAAACCGATTAGAATTCAAGAGTCACGTGGTTGACACTGCATCAGAAATTCTCTGATAGAAAGGAAATTGCGGACGAAGGGGAATACTGCAGGATGAGGGGAGGTAATACGATGGAGCGAAGACCGACGAAATGTGGGAACCAATTGAACTGTGTCATGTGACCGGACAGCCTCAACTTGATTTTGCAAGCTTCTACACTTGGAGAAACAGGAGGAGGTGGAATTTCAATTTCACCGACTATACCGCGATCCCTTTCAATGTCAGCCTCGCACCACGTGAAAGAAAAAGTGAACTTTTTTCTTTTCAATTATTTTACCCTTAAGGCGATGTATTCTTTCCATACGCCGACGTCTTCGCTATTCACGGCTACTGTATAACCCGCGGTTACTATGCAGGTCACGAGACAGACTTCATTACTATTACTGTTGGGCAGCGCCATCCTCGGATAATCCTCCGTAGGTGTAGGAAAATGCGATAAGAACGCCTACTTCCCCCTGCCGAAGATGTTATCGCTTTGAGCAATTAAAATCAAATCGATGGAGTCATCTAAAAAAAACCTGCGGAGTTGATAGCCGCGATACCTCCAGCCCGTTAACAAGGCACGTGATGAGCTGATATGCTACGAGGATGAGGTGGGTAGGGACAAATACACCTCGTTACATCACAGAAAAGATAATCTTGTATTAACAACGCCTTTGACGTTTATGTAAATCGCGATATTTCAGAAAACTTTTGAGATTTTTATTGTGTTAAATTATACGTACATTGTGATCCGCCATTAAGAAAGCGGATTCAGACACGGCGCTGATGTTCAGGATATTTCTAAATTACAGGGATAAAAGAAGAAGAAGAAGAAGCGGACAATGTACACCGGGGGGTCGAAAGTTTGGCATCACCCTAAGAAATAACAAAAACTCGTCGCCATTTTATTTATGAAGTATTTTCGAAAATCCACCTGTCTGCGAGTTCGATTCCAAATTGTCACATTTTCTTCTCTTAGGCATGTGGAAAACTCCTAAGCGGGATGTATTTAAATACGGTGACGTAACGCGATTATGCAAATTCGGCGGATTTTAGTAGATTTCATCAAGCGAAATTAGACGAGTCTAAAATGGTTTTTTTGTTGTAATTTTTTTTGGCCACGGCTGTAGAACTGATTTTTCTTTCAGATTAGCACCTTTTTAAATATATATATATATTTTACGGAACTGAATAAAGCTTTGCAGACTTCTGTAGAATTAAGTCGCGTATTTCTGTTCGAAGATACGATAAAGCCCCTGCCTGCTTTACGTCTCTAACAAGTACGCTTTAGCCGAAAAAAATCAATTATAAAAGTTAGTACGGCGGAACGAACGTGAAGCAATCAACCGGAAAATCTTAATCTAGGTACATTACTTCTCAGAAAAAACAAAGGAAGAACCGCTTGTCCCCGCGGATTTGGTAATCACCAACAATTCCGTGGCGAAGACGTCTTTTGCTCTGAAGTAAAAATCTTTAATTTTCCTTCCCGTTCTTAACGCAAGAAAAGTCCCTGTTACCACAATCGTGGGTTATTAAACATGGTTTGTTTAAACGGCCGATTCCCTATCCATCCGTGTCTTCTAAATTATGTTCCCAAGGAACCAGATCAGCTTCGTTCGGCTGGAATTCTATCGTCAAAGCGACAGGACGTTGCCAAAGAGCCTCTGCGTCCAAGAGATGCCAGCGGGGAAGCGATATCGTTTACGTTATCCGATTAAGCCACGTAGTAACAATTCTCGTTTCCCACCCCCCTGGGAAGTCCCTGTCTTAGAGTAGCATGGGCCGCCTCTGCGCCACGTTTACCGGATTAGCTTCGTCGAAAACTTTAAATATTTTAAATGAAACCTGACGCCGAAATGGATGACGATTCGATTACGGCTTTTCATATAACGTCTGCGGAATCAAAGAAAACAGAGAAGTCTCCGATCGCATCGGTTAGCCTCGCGTAAGCTGTATGTGAAGTTGGGTTTCCCAGAAGCAGAATCTCACGTTTCCTTCTCTTCTGCAGCTAGGAGTTTGGGGGCTTAATTCTGTGATTGATGTAAAACGTCGCTGCTCATCCATTCTACAGGGACAACAAACCATTTTGTTGCTTTTTTCTTCTTCTAAATTATTGATTTCTGAAGGAGCGAGTCCGACGACACTTCTACCTTAACCCTAACACGACCCAAACCGGTTTCTACCACTGGCTGCTTCCAGACTGGACAGATAAACTCCGGTCGGAAGATGCGTGGTAAAAGAGATCGGTTTGATCACAGCTGGAAACATCCACGAGGCCATTATTCCAGCAAGCTTCGTCCTTTCCAATAACTTAACTGGATTGTAACCGGCGTATACAGTTAGGGCGATCAAATCGAACAAACCAAGGTTTTAACAAAGACCACGCCCCCCCCGATTGTCAATGTGCTTCGAACGTAGCTTTCCCAAACCATCGCCACAAAATATAGCTAAGCTAATCCAACTGGTGAGTTCCTGATATTCTGAAGATAAACTTTCTCGTCTTAAGGATGTCTCCCTCCCCTCATACGGAATCTCTTACACTTGTTGCTTTTGTAGTGATCTGGAAATACTCTATGATTTCGTGTATTACACCGATGCTTTTCCCAGATGAATGTTGTTTGCCCTGCCTCTGAAACTATTACGACGACCTACCTGTTCAGAGGCTTGGGAAACAGCAGCATTGCAAAAGCTTCTAAAACAGTAGTTTAATAGAAATACTCTATATATATAAATATAAAAGAGAGAGAGAGAAATGACATCAGTACAGAAAGAGATTACATCATTACAGGAAGAGTAATTACGTCGGTAGAGAGAGAGAGAGAAATGACGTCAGTACAGAATGCGATTACGTCATTACAGAAAGCGTAATTACGTCGGTACAGAGAGAGACATGACGTCATTACAGAAAGAGATTACGTCATTACAGAAAGAGTAATTACGTCGGTACAGAGAGAGAGAAATGACGTCATTACAGAAAGAGTAATTACGTCGGTACACGTCAGTACAGAAATAGATTACGTCAATACAGAGAGAGACATGACGTCAGTACAGAAAGAGATTACGTCATTACAGAAAGAGTAATTACGTCGGTACACAGAGAGAGAAATGACGTCATTACAGAAAGAGTAATTACGTCGGTACACGTCAGTACAGAAATAGATTACGTCAATACAGAGAGAGATATGACGTCATTACAGAAAGAGATTACGTCATTACAGAAAGTGTAATTACGTCGGTACAGAGAGAGAGAAATGACGTCATTACAGAAAGAGTAATTACGTCGGTACACGTCAGTACAGAAATAGATTACGTCAATACAGAGAGAGATATGACGTCAGTACAGGGCGAGAGCACAGAAAACAGCTGCGTGATAATCCAGGTTCTTTAGAGAAATTTTAATTGTCGCTCATTAGCTATAAGACTTATTGATTCTATAGCACATTCTTTGGGCAGAAATAAAGAAAACCCTGTATTGTTTTGTTATTATTGTTTTAAGATTGTACGGATCAAAGTGAGAAAAAGAACTGTTTCGAGGTGCGGAATACGAAGATAGCACTTAAAAAAAAACCTTCGCTGTCTTCCTTGATGTGACGCAGATAGAGGACGAGTGATGAATTTTCATGTTCGGAGATTGCGATCTAGCGATCTCACTTATAATGGCAAGAGCTGCTGGAATGGAATTCGCAATTCAGAGATGTCGGTTGGAATAACAAAAGGAAAAAAAAAACCCCACAAAACTCTTGTTTATGTTTTTGACAAATTATTGGTTTTCCCGCGAGTCTGCTTAGAGACAGGCTTTTATTATTGTATCCAGCCATTATCTTACATCATCTGGTGCTGTCAACCCGCCGGCTTAATTCCGTCGGCATGTAGCCGCAGCTAATTAGCGCTGGCGGTCGAACCAAGAGTGGTGGGGGAGATTGGTCGGTTCGGCGCTTGTAGGAAAAGTCCTTCGTCCTCTCGTGCGAGATCTCGCTGGACCGAGGCGCAACGTGGCCATTTTGGCCGCGGTTCTCCGCGGCCACCGCCAACCGACTCCTTCAATCGCTCGACTTACGTCTTTACCGTTTTCCCGAACCGACGTCTTCGGCGAGCTGATGCCCCGAACTAACGGAGCGATAGTTTATAAGGGTCGGGCGGCGGGAGGCGAATCTCCCCGTCTTCGGAGGGTTAATCGGGCTCGACCCGGCGCGCGCGTGGTGGTGAGAAGAGACGAAAGGCAGTAAAATCTCGCGAGATTTCCGACGGGAAGCGGGCTCGAGGCGCACGGGTGGGTGGGGGTGGTGGGGGTGTGTGTGTGTGCGCGGGACCGCTGTTGGCCTGGACGGAAACCGAACTCTCCGGTCGAAAAAAATCGGTTACCACCCGCTTAACATCTAAAGACTGATGGCGGTCGGGTTATCGCGCCAGCAGCGCCCCCTACCCCCCCCCCCACCGAAAATCCGCGCACTCTTTCGATGCGGTTCAAATAAAATGTCCGCACCCGTTAACCAGTTAACAGTAGCGAGCCCGGATTAGCGCCCCGCCCCACCGCCACAGCCAATCCAGACTGTTCCATGTATTAGAGCAAACCATTAAACTAGGCCAGTTATGACTGTTTACATCTCTCACTTCTTGTCTGGATGCGCTGTTAGAGAAGAACGCCGCTGAACCATCCTGGACAGCTGCGATTAAGCTATTGGTAACTGTAGGCTTCTGATCATACCCAGTACCATCGGCCCTCTCCACGCAGTTGACGTTTTCAGAGGCCCTTTAACGCACGGGTGCATCTTCAATTAATCATTGTGATCAGATTAGGAGGATTTAAAGCTGAACTAACGTGATGCGGAGACTATGACAGACGCGTATGTATTAAACAAACAGTTGTGAGGGAGTCGCCGCGGATAGGGAGACTCCAAAGAGAAGAACATTTTTTCAAATGGTGACGTGCAAAGGAGAAGAGAGAAAGAGGGCATTTCGCTGACATAAGGCATTGAGGGGCCAACGTCAGAACCCCCACTCTCTCTCTCTGTATTGACGTCATATCTCTCTGTACTGACGTCATATATCTCCCTTTACTGACGTCATATATATCTCCCTGTACTGACGTCATATCTCTCTGTACTGACGTCATATATATCTCTGTACTGACGTCCTCTCTCTCTCTCTCTCTCTCTCTCTCTCTCTCTGCAAGCATTCTTCGAACCGCCAAAAGCAGAACCACAGTGTTCATGCTTCGGTCTGTGTATAAGCCGCCCCCGTCGTCTTGTATAGCGTCTTTCCCAGGTTACGTGACAGCCCTTTTTATCGTGGTAGTCGTTTTATCGTTTTGACCCTTTCACCCATCCTACGATTTCTGTTTAGGGTGAATTTCTGGAAAGCTACGTTGTTACGTCGTAGCCTACTACCAGCGAAAGAAGGACGGAGATGATGATGATGATGATGATGATGATGATGATGATGATGATGATGATGATGATAATAATAATAATAATAATATAATAATAATAATAATAATAATAATAATAATAATAATAATAATAATAATAAATGCCAGCGAAGCAAGCCAGATTAATTCATATGACTTCATTTGTATTCACTCGTTCTGCGGGATGGAAACACTTAAATATGGAAATTTCTGCTCTAAGATGACAGATGATCTTATGCAATATAATTATTATCATAATAAAAATGAATTATTCATGCAAAAGGACAAGTGCAGTCGAATGGTAAACATAAAATCGTACACCAACTGAAAACGAAGCAAAAGCACATCCTGAGGTTACGAAAATCCGACATCCCGTTTATTCAACAAGTTTGAATGTTGATTGATAGTGAGGACATCTATAAGGGCACTGTTCAAATGAAAGCCAGCTGAGCGCTTTAATCATATTTTACATGAGTTTTATTTCACTTCCATGATGCAGTGTTTTTTGGTTTGTGAAATGCTCATAGATAATGCAGTATACAGATCGCTGGCATCACAACTTGTACAAGGTCCACATGTTGATAGTATGGAATAGAGGCTACAAGAAGGCGGGAGGAGATCACAGCTTATACGAGGATCTCTAGGTTTGAGAAGTGTCCATAGATAGTGTGGAATAGGGGCTACAAGAAGGCGGGAGGAGATCACAGCTTATATGAGGATCTCTAGGTTTGAGAAGTGTCCATAGATGGTGTGGAATAGAGGCTACAAGAAGGCGGGATGAGATCACAGCTTATATGAGGATCTCTAGGTTTGAGAAGTGTCTATAGATAGTATGGAATAGTGGCTACAAGAAGGCGGGAGGAGATCACAGCTTATATGAGGATCTCTAGGTTTGAGAAGTGTCCATAGATAGTATGGAATAGGGGCTACAAGAAGGCGGGAGGAGATCACAGCTTATACGAGGATCTCTAGGATTGAGAAGTGTCCATAGATAGTGTGGAATAGGGGCTACAAGAAGGCGGGAGGAGATCACAGCTTATATGAGGATCTCTAGGTTTGAGAAGTGTCCATAGATAGTGTGGAATAGTGGCTACAAGAAGGCGGGAGGAGATCACAGCTTATATGAGGATCTCTAGGTTTGAGAAGTGTCTATAGATAGTGTGGAATAGAGGCTACAAGAATGCGGAAAGTCATCACAGCTTATAAATGTTCCCGAGATTTGAAGATTCACAAAACATGTTAGTTGACTTTTATTATCACGGTATTCGAAAACCCATTATGATGGCTATAGGTGCCCGGTGGGAGATGTAGATCGATGTTTTTTAACTAACCCAATACACTATTAACGATCGCCTCTGGCGATTCACTCCATTCATTTATAAGTCCGTCACAAAAAAAGAGTAAAACTTCCACAAGCTTTGTTAAGAAGCTTTAAAATTTTAATTACGCCTCCCAGTAATTTGAATCCCCCCACACGCTGATTTATGGTGATGCGGATTACTTCTGCACCTTCAACACAAATTTCTTATTTGTGCGAAACAAATCCAGGAAACAAAAACATAAAAAAATCGCTCGCTTCCTTTTCCCTTTAGTTCCCCCCACGAGTGGAATTCACGGAATATTTTTGCTATGAAATCGCTGAGAAAATTTCTGTTTTTTTTGTTTGTTTGTTTACTTCGTTTTTTTCCCCTTTCTCACGGCATCCACCGGCTATGTCGATACCATTTAACAAAACGGAAGCACACCCCAAACCCCTTTCCTTTCCGACGTGGCCAGTACAATGGCTCGTCCGGCTACGGTCGGTATTTTCCGCCTCCCCTCGGGCTCGATTTCCGCCTCATTCAGAACGTCGTGGGCTTAGACCCGAAGGACGGGCCCGGGCTGGCGTGTCGTGACGAAGGGAAGCGACCCCTGTCACCTCACCAATGGCGTCCAAAGCTATTGCACCAGACAGAACAGTTGAGTTTTTTCTTTTTATTGGTTTGGCTATAACACTCTTTAAACCCAGACATTATTACGATGTGCACATTTATATAAATGTACTGTAATCGCGGCTTTAAAAGAAATCGCTAGAGAAAGGGTTAGTCGGATACAAAGGTCCTGCTGCCATGACCAAAGATCAGCCGGTTTTATTATGCTAAAATTGTATTCTTACGCGCCACTTGAGCCTTCCCTGTTCCGTTTGGAGGCATTGGGCGAGGCGATCGTTTTGGTCACCAAGGTGTACGTTCATTATACGGGTAAATACAATCTGAATACCTGCTGCCGCCGGGGTCTTATGATATTCCAAAGGCTCACGAACAAAGGTCGAGTGCAATAGATGTGTTCGCGAATTTCTAAGTTTTGGTCGACTTATCCCGTTCCGCGCGCAGCCGGATGGCAGAAAGAGGTTGTCGGTTCGCTTCCAGGTGAATCTCTTAACCATTTCTACTCTTCGCCTGTTGTCTGGTCCGGTTAACAGCCATCGTGTTCTCGTACCTAACTTGGCCATGCGCACCAAAAAAAAAATATCACGAAAGACGAACTGGCAACTACCTCGAAGCCCTACTTTCGCTTTATCGATGTTTCTGTTTTTGCTGAATAACTCTTGGTTTTCAGTTCTCACACCTCCCAGTAGGCGGCCAACTTTTGATCTGCACGTGCCGTTAACTCTGTAACAGAAAACTGGGATAAAAAGATCGCGCACATTTTCTGTAATTTGAGTCCGTTCCCCTCCTCCCCCTCAAACTAATATCTGCCGATTTCGGGGGGGGGGTAACTCTGCGCGTTTGGTGTCAAGAAAACGGTCACATTTTCGGGAGGGAAGGAGTTGTTCAGGGCACCGTAGGGGGAGGGGAAGAACGACAACGTGCAATTTCAAGGTACACTGCATAGCACAAAAATTATTACGAGTTATCTGCTCTTGAATATTTTTAACCTGCAAGCAAAAAGGCCCAGGGTTGCTTTGTTTTTCTATCCTGGGAAGAAAGGAAATGGGTTGTGTTACTGATGGAACAAATTCGTCAACCAAGTTAATTTTTTAAAAGGATATTTGGGGGATGGGGGATGAGAAAAGGTCGACAGCTAAGCTCTCTCTCTCTATATATATACTGACGTCATATCTCTCTGTACTGACGTCATCTCTCTCTCTAATGATGTCATCTCTCTGTACTGAGGTAATCTCTCTCTATACTGATGTCATCTCTCTATGTATACTGATGTCATCTCTCTCTATCTCTATCCCTCTCTATAATGACGTCATATCTCTCTGTACTGATGTCATCTCTCTCTGTACTGACGTCATCTCTCTCTGTATACTGATGTCATCTCTATCTCTATCTCTCTCTATACTCACGTCATCTCTCTGTACTGAGGTAATCTCTCTATACTGATGTCATCTCTCTGTACTGAGGTAATCTCTCTCTATACAGATGTAATCTCTCTCTCTCACTCTCTCTCTCAGCATCTGTTATGATCAGGGCTTATTCACGCTTGATATGCAATATTAAAATATCTAAATTTTCGGTCTTTTAAAAATTCTTTTTGCTTTAGGATGTTTGGTTTCGTTATTGTTTTTTTAAAAGAAAAGTCAGAGTCATCAAGCCGTTGGAACTTGACAGGAAAAGCATCAAAGCGATGGACTTCCGTCAATAACGGCGTATCGTCTGCTAAGTAATTTTTCTTTGTTGCTTCATTTAGACTTTACTTCTCAGTAAAATCCCTGGAGATTGACAGATAGATTCTCAACTGGTGACCTTCACAGAATCACAGTTGTTCTGAAAGTCAGTGATTTCCAAAAGACAACTCCCATACTCGGACATCCACACATCTTCCTTTTCTTCTCTAACAAAAGCGACAGTTGAATACCTGTCCGGATAATACTATAAAGTAACCAAGATGTACACCCTGCAATCGATCAAAGTCAAACACTGACCGAAGCTGCATCGTGTGTAACACACACACATATATAGATATATCCAATTTAAGTATTGCTTGTCGTTCTAATACACAGGAAAACAGGCTTTTGGTCGTGCTGAACTTTTCACCATGGTAACGTCTATCAAGGCCATGTCTTCCGAAACATGGCGACCAGTCTCGAAGACGATCGCATCACTGAGCTGAACATCATCGGCCTTGCTGTATGCCATGGAATGCTTGACTTTAAAAATCATTAAAACCACAATATTAACATATGATTAATAATTATATATCCAACAATATTTTATTAATACAATTATTAATAAATTGGGTAAATTGTCGGCGAGCGAGTCAATACGAAAGTACTAATTAAGTTAAGAACCGTTTTCCTAGTAATTTCTCTCAAGCCACGATGGCATCCTGTCTGCTTATAACGCTGAGCTAATCTAAACTAACTATGATTCGGATTCAGTGCTGTAATTATAAAGTGGAAATTATCAAATGCATATAATAAGTAATTAATTAGGGCATTCGGATCTGCGTTGTTCTTTTGAAGTAAGAGTAGAAAACTTCGTGACGTCAGAACCCAAACGGATGGTGCCCCCTTGTAGATGCTAGACAAGATGGCGGCGCTGCCAGCTTTGGTCACAAAGTGAACTTCGTCAACAACAAGAAAACTTCATGATTTGCATTTTTTGCACAAGTGTTTGGTAAAATGTCTTGTTGTCATGCAGTGGCCGCTTTGATCTTAAGTAACATACATCAAACCGTTCTTTTTTCCCAGCAGTTTGGACTTTTAAAAAAGAACAAAAATATTAATTAATTAACTCTCCTTAAAGTATAATTCCACCAACCCCTTATAGGAGCCTTTGATAACAAACGGTATACAATCGGTTATTTATTTTGCTTCTTTTACATTTGTTTTTTCTTTCCCTTTTGTGATCTTTTTCTAGTTTCCTTTTAATTTGGGCCGCTCGGAGTTATCTCCCCATTTCATTTCCTTTTAGTCTGTTAACTTTCTCTTAATTTCTGTTGTTATCAATTTCGATTCTCCGAGAGATATCGACACAATAAGACCCATTTTAACTTAATCAGCGGGTTAGACTTTCTACTACAGGAATCTTTTAATTTATCAACACGGGGAGACTGTATCGGGCCCTGAAAAGAAATCAGAAGAATCCCGCTGGAGAGAAGAAAAAACAAGACGGAGTAAAAGGCAAACACGTGATTACGCCGGATTGTCAACAACATCAAACCGTCGCCTTAAGTATCGTCCTACAAGTAATTCTCAAAGGCATTGCTTCTTTTTCTTTCTTTTTTTTATGGTAAAAAGTGTATTTTAAGGTGGCTAATGGAACTCATCCGACACACATTCAACGTTCAAGTTCTTTGCATAGAGCTAATTTCTCTCTCTCTTCGCTCTCTTCTCTCCTCTCTCTCTCTCACTCCCTCGCTCTCTCTCTCTCCCCCAGTTCTCTCCTCTCTCTCCTCCTCCTCTCTCTCTCCTCTCTCTCTCTCTCTCTCTCCTCTCTCTCTCTCTCTCTCTCCTCTCTCTCTCTCTCTCTCCATCTCTCTCAGCTATCCATCTCTCCATATCTTCCTCTCCATCTCTCTCTCCTCTCTCAGCTATGCCATCTCTCCATCTCTCTCTCTCGCTCTCTCTCTCTCTATCCCTCCCTCCCTCCCTCTCAGAACACTATGAAAGAAGATTAAATCAAAATGAAACAATTCGCAACCCAAAATGGAACATTTTTTTTTCTAATGTAAAGAAGAAAAACTAATAACAGTATTTGAAACTATTTACGGCTCTTTTTTGTCAAATTTCAGAACTGTTCTGCTTTTTCTGCCTTGTTTAGCGAAAAATACCAATCTCTGTCGTTTTATGTCTTCGTTATTGTACATGGCGTTTAATAGGCGATAGTTTCACCGGTAATGATTAGATCAAACAGAAATGTATCTCTACTTCCTCTTTGATGGCAGACATAAAACCACGAGACCATCTCTACGTGATAAAAGATATTTCTGGCAGAAAAACGTAACAGTGAGTCAAATATAAGAGCCTCCCCCCCATGTATCAATAATGCGTTACATTTTCACCTCTAGAAAGTGGCCTATAGGACAGGAACAGCCATTTAATGCGACAGGAAGTATCAAATCAGCTGACGAAGTCGTCGTGTTGGTCGATAAGGCTGGAAGGCGGATTTTATGACGTGAGGTGTCTCTTTTGCGCCCCTAGAACGGTTTCGTCACATCCACATCCCAGCAACAGCAGCAGCAGCTCTATAAGCTGTGCTTCGTTTTATGTTTATGAAAGCCGAATTTCGCAATCAATTCAAGTTAAAGGCAAAAATAAAGCGGCATTTAATAAAACATGTCACAGAGGGAGGGAGAGAGAGAGATGACGTCAGTACAGAGAGAGATATGACTTCCTATACAGAGAGAAAGATTACGTCAGTACAGAGAGAGATATGACGTCAGTATATAGAGAGAAAGATTACGTCAGTACAGAGAGAGATATGACTTCCGTATACAGAGAGAAAGATTACGTCAGTACAGAGAGAGATATGACGTCAGTATATAGAGAGAAAGATTACGTCAGTACAGAGAGAGATATGACTTCCGTATACAGAGAGAAAGATTACGTCAGTACAGAGAGAGATATGACTTCCGTATACAGAGAGAGATATGACTTCCGTATACAGAGAGAAAGATTACGTAAGTACAGAGAGAGATATGACGTCAGCATATAGTGAGAAAGATAAGATTACATCAGTACAGGGAGATATGACGTCAGTATATAGAGAGAAAGATTACGTCAGTACAGAGAGAGATATGACGTCAGTATAGAGAGAAAGAGAGAGATAACTAATAACTCCATTAGAGTTTAGAAAAAAAAATTACGTAGATTGTCTTCATTGGCCATTCGATCCTCAGTTGTGTTTGAATTAAAGATCAATCACTAGAAGTTTATAGGTTCTCTTCTCGTAAAATAATTTCCCACATAAATACTGCATCACTCGAGCAAATGCTCATCGAGAGATTTAAATCATAAATGTTGCAAAGTGAGAGAAGAAGAAACAGAGCTGCGTTGCTGTTCTGGGCGTAGTTCTCGAGCGACCTCTGCCTCCGGTTTTTTGAGTGAAGGGTAGTCAGGCTCGAAAGAAAGAGAGTTTAAAGAAGTGGCTATAACTGTCGGCAGTTCGTAGTAACTGCCTAATATTATTTCTTCCGCTAAAGCCGCGAAGGATCTGCGGAGACGTGAACGGCGTATTAGAGAATCAGTTGATGACGCCTCCCGACAATGAAAATGCGACATAAACAGAAGTCCAGTCGACAGAAGGAAACAAATCGGCTAATGAAAATTTAGTACTTCGCCACGCTTCGAGATGCTAAGGTTCTCGATGCCATCATGAAGCTGATAAAAACGCACACTTACAATCTCCAGGTCTCTTAGATTTCGGTGCCGTCACACCTGGATATGGGAAGTCCCCGGCGGGTTCGGTTCTCAACAGGTTAATCGATGTTTATGGGCCGCCTGTTGTCTTAAGGAGAAAGCTCTCCTTCGGCATTTCGAATCAGGATGGCACTGTACACAGGTCCGGACTGGAAAAACGGCGCGCGGGGATGAGGAAGGGGTGGAAGGGGATCCGTATCCCAGCGATGATTTGCACTTGTATCGGGTCGGAGATTATCTCAGCGCGTTAATGGATTTTAGGGATTTTCCTTTCGCAACAGGAATATTCACGTTTTCCAAACTCCTTTATCTCCGTCTTCACACCAGTCAGCGCAGATACAATTCACCATTATTATGGATGCGGTTCCAAAGCCAGAAACCAGGGGGGGGGGGAAACAAAGAAAAAATAATGCCCTGAAACGGATTAACGCGTCGGGCGGCGGAGCCAAAGCTGCTATCTTAATCACTCGCAGAGGGGATCTTATAAAAACAGGGATGATGAATGATGGCGCAGTCGCTTCGTCAGCTCTCCGACACTGTTTGGCTCTTCGAATTGTTCGTCCTTGCAGTTTTGAATGGGGGTCTCGTTACTAGTCCGTATGTGGAGGGCTATGCTTATCAGAAGGCGACAGCCCAGGTATGTGCCAGATTTTCTGTCGCGTACTTCGAACTAAACAGATCCGATTCCATAGAAACGCGTGCGCAGATACGGAAGTCCGCTGGCAGGTAAATACACCTGGTCAAAAACAACAACAGCAAACCGTGGAGTATTAGCAGGTATCCATTATACACGACGACGGCGAAATCGGACTTCAAAACATCGGTCCCGTTTCTTTATTTTCCGTATAAAGTGGACCAGCTTCCGAACAGCACATCGTCGGGGCGAGGCGATTGAAACGTATGAAAAGGTTTTAAGGTTTGAATTCCAAAACCGAGATATTCGCACCTGCGTTTGTCAGGGGTGAGGTTGTACACAAACCAACGGGTAACGAAAATGTCGCACCCGTTAATGTCACCTGTGAGGACGGGGTCAGACGTCACGTGTCGTCCAATTGGAAAGCGCTTTGAAGTTCTCGGCCAACGATTCGAAACGTTTGATTTAATAAACCAAAATATAAAAAAAAAAAAAATTTTAAAAAAAAGCATCGAGATGTAAATCTAGAGATATTCCTGACTCTTGGAGCATCTTTTTCGAGTTAAGAAAGAAGGACTCAGTATAGTTGTATATTTCAATCTATGTTGTATATAAGATTTCAAAGAGATGGGAACCGATGGAGAGAGAGAGAGAGAGAGAGAGAGAGAGAGAGAGAGAGAGAGAGAGAGAGAGAGAGAAGAGAGAGATGGAGAGATGGAGAAGAGAAGAGAGAGAGAGAGAGAAATGGTGAGAGATGGAGAGAGAAAGAAAGAGAAATTGAGAAAAAGAGAGAGGAGATGAGAGAGAGAGAGAGAGAGAGATGAGAGAGAGAGAGAGAGATGTAGAGAGAAAGAAAGAGAAATTGAGAGAAAAAGGGAGAGAGATGGAGAGAGAGAGAGAGAGATAGAGAGAGAGAGAGAGAGAGAGAGAGAGAGAGAGAGAGAGATGGAGAGAGGGGAGAGAGAGAGAGATGGAGAGATGTAGAGAGAAAGAAAGAGAAATTGAGAGAAAAAGAGAGAGAGATGGAGAGAGAGGAGATGGAGAAAGAGAGAGAGAGAGAGAGCGATGGAGAGAGAGATGTAGAGAGAAAGAAAGAGAAATTGAGAGAAAAAGAGAGAGAGAGAGAGCTATATCAAGAATCCCACCAGCTTCATCTAGATTTCCTAAAACGTGTAATAATAATAATAATAATAATAATAATAATAATAATAATAATAATAATAATAATAATAATACTTTAGAATTTAGAAACTTTTGCAGCAAAATTAAAAGTGACCTTTGTAATTTATGCAGATTTTGAAAACGCTTTACTAAATGGCACAGAATATTACATTAGAGATATTCCATCGTCCGTTTGTTATTATTTTGTATTTAATCACTTTTGGCGACGTTTTAGAAACTTTAGAATCGTAATGTCAGAAGGTTATCGATCAGACCTGCCTATTCGTTACAGCGCCTTCTCTGGCCCGGATGTTCGTTTAAAAATCGCTATAATAAAATCGATAACAGATTACAAGTTATTATTGATAGAACAAGGCAGAAAGGGGGGCGCAATCTCTATAGTACGGCATAGGCAAGCTTCCGTGTAGCAACCAACCCCTCTATGTAGATATATCCAAGGATGATGCAAAAACTCTCGAAGTGTCTAACGATGATGTAATTGGTGGGGAGGAAACAGGATCAGGCCACGCACACCGGGAGGGATTCACCAGTGGGTGAGATATACGACGCGGCCCCGCAGTAACACAGGAAGTCACTCACCTGTTAAGGAAATTACCCAGGACTACACCACAGGTACTATTAACGAGAACTTAGCTCTTTTGCCAATAAAAACCAGATTATAAACTCTGACTGTTCAGTTAGGGATTTGTGACCTCGATTATTGAAAGTATTTAATAATGATTTTCCACTTCGATGTTATGAGATCGAAATACAAAAATAATTTTGATATTATTATTATTCCGGATACAGATTTCCTTTGCAATGATAGAAACGGGAGACATATACGAAGATGTGAGGGAGGATGTAGATCTGCGTGACACTTCCGCTAGCCATTTCTCTCAAATAAAGAGACTTTATAAGAAAGTTGGAGGGAAGATGAAGGATAAGTGCGCAGCAAATATATTTAATTAGTTTTGTAGGCTTAGATCTTGAATAAAAATGAAATTTAAAAAAAACAAACAAACTGTAATTAAAAAGAATTAAAGCTACGAAATTATACAGAACAAATGCATTTAAAATATGGACTTAATTAGATCAGAAGAATAATATTTATGCAATTAATCTCACTGAAGTCGCATTATCTCCCTTCGTTGATAAGTTGTATCTGCGAGACGGTGAGATGCCAACTTTACTTCATAGACATCGATCCAGTTACACCTTTGGTGGACCATTTCTGCTCATAAGATTATCCTCCTATTTCTTCTCCATCTGAAGCTTCTAATCTACATGATCGAGCGACAGTAGTGATCATTAGTCTTTGTAATTTTACAAATTTCACCAGTCCAATTGTTAGTGTCCTCTCCCAAAATGTCCTTTATGCCGGTAAATCGTCACCTTTAACTCGATGTTTCTTAGTCTTTCTTTAATGTTTTTGTCAGCCTCGCCTTCATCGCTTTTCCGGTCGCTTCTCCCGACGAGGCGCCGCTAGATCTGTTCGCTGTTCATACACTCGTCCGTTGATGAAGCCGAGGCGCCCGTCCAACTGCCAATCTTTGGAGGTTCCTGTCTGGTAAAGTTCTGGAAAGGTTCCTCAAACTTCCGCCAACGGATTCGCTTCCCCACACCAGCCCATAGTTTATTTGGTTTCCCGCCAGACTCTTTAAATGCTCTATTAAAGAATTTCTAGTTGTATTCTTCCATCCTTCATATACCATTTTAGAAAGACTCGCATGTCAGGTATCTCTGCCGACCAGATGCCATCATCCATTGAATCGACGGACGCCCGCCTTCTGGAATAACATTTTCTGAATCAAGTCTATACCTCGCTCTACCAACTCTATTAATGGGTTCTCTGTTATTTTTGGTGAATTATCTTAAATCCCATCGTATTCCGGGGCCACGGTAGTTATGTCCCTAAAGATGACAGCATATCACTCACCTCCACAGGCAGATTTTAATCCCGCTCCTCTTTACATTAGTCGAAGATTCTTACTAGTGATCTGTTCGTTCTTCATTGTTTGTAGTAGTTTCAGTTTTACATTTTGTACAGTAGACTTCACTCGTTCTTAATATGTGAATGAGTCTAAATTCAGAGCCACAGAGAGTAAGGTCTCAGCTGGTACCCGGAAATACGATACGTGGATCGATTATAGGAGAGCGTGGATGTGGTAAAACTGTCTGCTCGATCGTGGGTGTCTAGATTATTCCAGATTAAGATTTAGGAAAATCTTTACATCAGCTAACAAGCAACAGATAATAAATGGTTTTACAAATTAGGGAGTGAAAATGTGGACCCACGAAGTGTTTGCGGATAGGGGGTAAAACAATGAAGGGGAAAGAAGTGGGTGGGTGGATTACTTTGAAGACTTAGATGATATTTCTGATCCGAATGAAAATTTATTTCTGATGACCTTTTTAGAGAACGACATCAAGCCGACCCCCTCGAATCAATTTATATTAGGGGTCGGAATAAATTCCTCAAACTTCTCAGACAAGCCAACAGAAGAATCCAAACCTTAGCATCTGCCTTCCAACTGTCTCCAAGATGTCTGGGATGATTGGTGAGTGAAGATATAACTCTTGAAGAACTTAGGTATTTCACAGGGAAAATACCTGGAGTCAAGATTGTGGGTTTGTGGCTATAAACGATTGTATAGGAGGTTTTAAAATTGGAATCTTCGCTTATATCGTGGATCGCTTTGCCTGGTCGATCTATTAACGTGTATTAAATGTCGTTTTTTTAAGTTTTAAAAAAATAGAAGAAAGAAATTTTCAACTGTCAGGGTTGGCACTTATATATATATTTTTATAATTAAAGAAAAAACAATTTTGTGATGAAAATACGAGTGAACAATTTTTTGCACCAAGTCAGCAAAATTATTTCAGCCGATTAAACTACAAATAGGCAGCTATCTTTACTTACAACCATTAGAACCTAGATGTTGCACCTTTAATGCCTTTTTAAAAAATGGTACCAATAGAAGAATCGTCGTCGTATTTACCCGCTTATTTATTGTTTCTGCATGCAACATGAATGGCTGATTCCACGGAAGCAGTTGCAGTTTATTCAGCTTCTATGGGTGATCGGTTTGCGTTTGTTTCCAATCACTTAGAATCCAACAGCCACCCAACCGGATTATCCACCGCAGAAGTAATTCCCTAATAAGCCTAATTCCGACGATAGCTGTAAAATCAGCACCATCCCTGGTTCAGGGGAGCGTTGAAATAATAAAGATGCTGTTACCGATGAAGATATTAAACGATGATACTTTACAGAAATAAACTACGTTGAGATGAGAATTGTGAACGGAACAAATGCATCGCTCCTGAGCTAAGACAGAAAGGAATTATGGAAAGTCCAGCGAAAGATAAACCCAGATTAAGACACTTTGGATTACAGATACGAGAGAACCACAACTCGATGGCAGTGTTGATCCTCTTGTTCTTACCATAAGATGCATTAAAACCCTTAGTTTAGCTACTTTTAGCAATTAAACAAACTGGATGTAATAATTTCTAATGAAACAAGATTCTTCAATTAAATTTAACATAGGGATAAGCCATAAATACAGCACAGGTGTGAAATACTCATCCATCTAGCGATAGAAACAACGAGGCTTATTGTGAAGTGGCTGAAAGGTAGGTTGGCGGCTTGGGAATTAAAGGGAGAAATACACGTTTTTTTTTCCTGCTTGGAATAGAGACACCGAAACTGTTCAGAACGTGACTTGACTTGGGAGAAATGTTTCAGCAGTTACGGTAATATCATCAGATGGCTCAGTGGGTTATAACTCCCTGGGTAAGAAAACCAAGATCGAAGCTAATAGCGTACGGGGTTTCTATCTGTCTACATCTTGTAGGTTTCCCGTCTGCGGCTGTTGGTCTCACGGTAGGTGGCTCTCCAGGATGTACAAAGAGTTCGGTGCGGTTTAAAATGGAAATTATAAACCGGAAGAACAGTAAAATGGCGACTCGGTCGGTGTTGGAGAAACTTGTTCGATGATCGCGGCGTTATGCCAGAGAGGGGGACCTCGAACAGGGTACCCGCCGAGTGAGGCGACGGCTCCTCGACGGAAACGTTTCGCATTAACGCCAGGTGGCGCAGAAGCTTTCGCCTGACCGTCCATCGGCCGAGCATCCGCCTCTGCCGAAGAGTCCTCCCCGAACTGTACTCGGGTAGCTCGCTCACCAAGGCTGGTACCGCCCAATCCGTCCCCATCCCTTCTAGCTCCCTGCCTTAAAATAATCCTCAGACCTCAAAAGTCAGGATTCGGGTTCAACAACAACAACAACAACAAAAAGGACTTTTAATAGAAAGTACAAAATATTTAAAATGGGCGTAATTCCGTGTGGAAATAAATGCAAGTTAAGTTTTAGACTGAGCAGTTATCGAAACAGATTCCAATACTACAACAGAGGAGGGTTTTCTGATTGACTCCATTAGATCAAATAAATCAGAAGCGCCTAACAGAGTTCGTCTTATTTACTAAGAAGATAGCGTGGGCAAGAAGAGTCGGGGTTAAAGATTAAGTTGTTTATTCATATGGCGGATGCAGGATAATACGGCCAGGGATATTAGAGAAACATTTTACATAATGAAATCGTGTTACACTGGTCCCAGATGCCGGAGAATTCTGACGACCTATTTTAAATCAGATAGAGCGGAAGGACCCGATAACATTCGTTCTAGGTTGGGGGTGAACACTGAATCGGAGATGTTACCTTTTAAGTTAAATTGTTTCTCGAGTACTAAATACACTGTAGTATCACCATGGGGAAAGATCCGTGTGCATGAACCTTCCCATGAAAATCTTTCATGTCTCTCAGAGTACCAAATCAAGATCTGTGGGCGGTACATCGCTACTGCTGTGTTTTCAAACATCTTGTTACTTATTTACGTAATGATGGATAATTGCGCCATAGGAATTTTGGTCTGGAAACATTTTTTCTAGTGAACAGCAGCCCAAATAAACTGGCTGACGAAACCTATGTCCTTTATATCCATTTTCCGGGAAAAAAAATTTTAATGCAGTTCCGCATCGATTAGTTTACTAGAAAGATTTGGAAAATCGGTCTACGTCTTTGATCTTCGGTTATAGGGGAACGATGCTTACTTTCGTAACAGTCTGTCTACGAGTCGTTTGATGCTTGTTCTGTCAGTAAATTGTCCTAAGGATATGTTTTACGTATTTTCAGTAATAGTAATGATACTGGCATTTTCTCATCTTGTCATAAAAGCTTACAGGTGACTGGTATATTACTTAGGTAAAGCTGAAAACTAGAATAACACTAAGATTTTAAAGACCCGAATGAAAGTCACGTATAAATCAACCTAAAAGGTGAGAAATTAAATTTTGATATTTCCAGGTATCATTCATTTTAGGATCGGGCATTGAGAAAGTGACTGGTCTAATGCTTGAAAGATGAAATGTTACTTATGTAAAAGAGGGGAAAGAGCTTAGGGATTTTAGTTGCATACTAAAGAGTCCGATACTAACGAAATATGCGAGCCCATCGTGAATAGTAAGAACTTCAGAAGCACGACTTGTCACTAGAGTGAGAGCAGTAAGTAACTGTACTTTACTCCACCGCTTTTCGGTGGGTGTAAGGTTGACTACCTACTATAAGTTAAGACAGAGTAGTAAGCAGTGGATCGTACCTTTATTTTGTGGATGCTGTTCGAGGGGCCGAAAACAAATGTAATGAGAATAAGAAGTGTTTTTTTTTTCTTTTACATACGACAACAAAAAAACTGAAATGCATCAGATTAAGGGAAAACTATGCATTTATGTTGTTGATACTATCAGACGTGGCTGAACTGAATGGAATTTAATACTAGAGAAGCAACTGTTTTATGAAATCTGGGTGGGTTATCGAAAAAAAAACATAACTTCTCATTATCTTCAAATTGCTTGTTTTGGGGGTTTTGTATAAAAGACATCAACTAATGGCTAATTAGCTCAGTAGGGTGATAGTTTTTGTCTCACTGTAGCAACTAAACAACTAAGATTACCTTTTTCATTACGTGGTAGTTTCGAATAGTCTATTATTTCCGGTTCCTGTGCAGGGGGTGCACCGCAGCGCGATGGGCCATCGATGCCAGTTATATTTTGGTAATCTAACAGGGTTGTCTCCCCCCCTTTGAGTTTAGATTATCGTTTGACCAAATGAGGACTCTACAACTGTCCAAAGTCCCCAGAATTCCCTTGCTTATTCGTTTTCAGGTGTACTCCGGTAGTAAAGTTTTCAAATATGAATGCTAATTGCTTCTTTCGCATGCCAAGGTCTGTTAATGAAATAGCGCAACATGTCACATTATATTAAGAAAATGGATGAAAACCACGCGGCAGGGATCTCGGGAAGGTGAGGATAATAAACCGTTGCGCAATTTCCGACTTCGCGTCAAGGACAGTAAGCAGAACGAGCAACGTGTGTAAGGGTGCACGCGCCGTCTCTAAGTATGAGAAGTATTAATAAGCCAGATTAATGGTATTTGTTCCAACTGCTGATTAGTGATCACAGATTCGCAGGCTATTGGTGGACACTCGACTGATTATTCTTGCATGCTTAGTTTACGAACGAGGTGGGAGACACATCGTGACTTGTCTATATCTTCAGGAGTTTTTCAGTTTTATTGGTTTGAATTAAACCGAGGTTTTAATTCTATTTTAAATACGAAGATGTAGTTTATTTTAATAAATAAATTTGAAACAGAAATATTAATCAAATTTCGATAAGAATTATTCCACCTTTAAAAAATATTTCCCATTAAAATGATCAGTAGAGAAAGGGATAGATTAAAGCACCAGTAATTTCTAATTAAATGTATAAATGAGGCTATAATCGACGTCATATGCTTACTTATAGATGAGGCTATAATCGACGTCATATGCTTACTTATAGATGAGGCTATAATCGACGTCATATGTTTACCATAGATGAGGCTATAATCGACCTCATATGCTTACTTATAGATGAGGCTATAATCAACGTCATATATTTGCCTATAGATGAGGCTATAATCGACGTCATATGCTTACTTATAGATGAGGCTATAATCGACGTCATATATTTGCCTATAGATGAGGCTATAATCGACCTCATATGCTTACTTATAGATGAGGCTATAATCAACGTCATATATTTGCCTATAGATGAGGCTATAATCGACGTCATATGCTTACCCATAGATGAGGCTATAATCGACGTCATATATTTGCCTATAGATGAGGCTATAATCGACCTCATATACTTACTTATAGATGAGGCTATAATCGACCTCATATGCTTACCTATAGATGAGGCTATAATTGACGTCATATATTTGCCTATAGATGAGGCTATAATCGACATTATATGCTTACTTATAGATGAGGCTATAATCGATGTCATATATTTGCCTATAGATGAGGCTATAATCGACATTATATGCTTACTTATAGATGAGGCTATAATCGACGTCATATATTTCCCTATAGATGAGACTATAATCGACGTCATATGCTTACTTATAGATGAGGCTATAATCGACGTCATATATTTCCCTATAGATGAGACTATAATCGACCTCATATGCTTACTTATAGATGAGGCTATAATCAACGTCATATATTTGCCTATAGATGAGGCTATAATCGACGTCATATGCTTACCCATAGATGAGGCTATAATCGACGTCATATATTTGCCTATAGATGAGGCTATAATCGACATTATATGCTTACTTATAGATAAGGCTATAATCGATGTCATATATTTGCCTATAGATGAGGCTATAATCGACGTCATATGCTTACCCATAGATGAGGCTATAATCGACGTCATATATTTGCCTATAGATGAGGCTATAATCGACCTCATATACTTACTTATAGATGAGGCTATAATCGACCTCATATGCTTACCTATAGATGAGGCTATAATCGACGTCATATGTTTACAGGAGATGAGACTATAATCGACATTATATGCTTATGTATAGATGAGACTACAATGGACGTCATATACTTAGACATCAACGGTCAAAGCGTATGACGACGATTACATCCACATCTATACATCTAATTAAAGATTACTCATGCTGTAACAACTTAACCCTTGTAACATTTAGCCCCAGTCTTCTCCGCGAATCCTTTTCTTCACGACCGGTCGCGCAGTAGGTCACTCTTCCGCTTCTTGGAATTAGCCTCAAACTGTAAGCCCGTTCAATTCTGCGAATACTTGAATCTACTGTGGAATTCACGCCAAAACAACCAGCAGTAGGGAATATAAGAAGTTCCGTCGTTTTTTTTATTGCCATCGTTGTGTCGTGAAGCAGTGAGCGCGGCCCGCTCTTTAACTCATCGCTAAATTAAGGAACCGACTCAAGTTAGCCGAGCACCTGGCGGCGAACTCGCCGCGGCTGCTGACCTGAGCTGGTAGCGCGCAACAGAGTCTACGGAATAAGTGAAAAACAGTACTCACTCGGCATACAGTCAGTCCGGCCTGGCCCGAGATTGGCCACCCCTGCTTTACCCATAGAAACCCCCCCTCCCTTCGGACCAAACCTGTCCACACGTCGTCCGACAAACCGGCTCTCGCTCCGTCAAGTGCCGATTTCATTTGGTAAACGGATTAGTCCCAGAGGAATTGCCGTCATTCGACCGACGACCGTGATTGAACTATAGGCAGGCCGTTGCCGAGATCGATCGGTGCCTGATGCTTCGGCGGGTTGTCGAAAGTTTCCGAAATGAAGCGCAGTTAGGTCGGCCGGAGACAGACAGACATGGCCGGGGATCTCTGGGACTTAGTTTACTTTGGGGCAGCAACAACAAGCGACCCCTTTTCTTTTCGATGACTTAATGATTGCTTCTCAGAACTACCCTCATCCGGTAGAACTTTAAAAACTTGCCTTAGACCTCTCAAAAACAAAAAAATAACCAGTGCGGTATATTATCAAAATTATTATTTGAATTTGTCGCAGGGGAGGTTGTAACTGCTTTTAATTATCAAAAAATCTTTTAAAAATAATCTTTTGCGATGAAAAACTTATTTTCAGATAAAGAAAGATTTTAAAATGAGATAATTGTTTTAAGGTTTCTTTCAATTTTATCAAAGTAACGCCGATATTTTCATCTAGTCTCTCTCTTTGTACACACGTCATATCTCTCTGTACTGACGTCATATCACTCTGTACTGGTGTCTTCTCTGTACTGACGTCATATCTCTCTGTACTGGTGTTCTCTCTGTACTGACGTCATATCACTCTGTACTGGTGTCCTCTATCTCATTGTACACACGTCATATCACTCTGTACTGGTGTCTTCTCTGTACTGACGTCATCTCTCTCTGTACTTGTGTCCTCTCTCTTTGTACACACGTCATATATCTCTGTACTGACGTCATATCACTCTGTACTGGTGTCTTCTCTGTACTGACGTCATCTCTCTCTGTACTGGTGTCTTCTCTGTACTGACGTCATATCTCTCTGTACTGACGTCGTATCACTCTGTACTGGTGTCCTCTATCTCTTTGTACACACGTCATATCTCTCTGTACTGGTGTCCTCTCTCTTTGTACACACGTCATATCTCTCTCTGTACTGACGTTTCTCTCTCTCGTCTTAGTGGAAGTCGTATAACCTTTACGTTAATAAAAGAATAAAGGCCAACTTGAGTCCTCTTCCTTTGACTTACCTCGCTTCACCAGCCGATTAACAGCTTTCAGAGATCTAATAATCAAGCAATATTTTAGAGACTGAAAACAATTTGTCTCCGACATATTTAGCGAAATGAGAACCGTCCATCAGTGCCACTTTTTTTTTTAGGTTTATTCATTGTGAGCGGCTGAACGGATTAGCGTGGGGTGGATAGGTGGATGGGGGTAAGCGAGGTACTGACAGGGATCGAGTCAGCGATCGCCGCTTTAACCCCTGGGGGACTGCGAACGGGACACCGTCGCAAAAACGCTACGTTACTCGGTGTCGGTGACGGAGAAATGTCTATGCAGGAAAAGAGAGCTGTGCGACGCCACACCGGAGCAGAGAATAACAGCTCAGGCTGCCGCCATCGTCTCCTCTTCCGTTCTGGGCTGTTCCAAGGATTTCGTCTCTCTCAGCCGGATGCGTTGTGGTCTTCTGGCCGACATCCAACGGATCCCAACCGTCCCCAGAGTTGTCAGACCGATCCGGACGAGCCAAACTTAATCCGTCCATATAGCGTTTCCGGTAAAGTCTCACGTCAAGAGGGGAGATTATATACTCGCTACTGGCACAACGGGAACTCAACGCGCCCCCTTTCGACCAAACCTGGTGTCCATGACGGGGGATGCACGTGTTCGAACGGCATAAAGACCAGGTGGGAGTAAGTAAATCATCCCCACCAGAGGAGGTAATGGCTTTAAGCGTCACGGCCGATCATCCGAGTCATGGATTGTCAGCGGTTAATCGTGAAGTAGCGACGGTGCCTTCTCTCCCACACCATGAGCTCTACAGCCGTACATTAAGAAGGAAACATAACCCAGTTTCTGTACTACTCCCTCCCCTATCCCATTTCAATAATTTCTTAATAATACTAGAAAATTGAACAGCAGTTATTTAGACATTTAGACGTCTGTCCCTTTTCGAAATATCGGCACCATGTTTCATCAGGTGGTCTTTAAGTCAGAAACCCATTTCAGTTTATACAGTGATTCTGCGATGCACGGGAAAATCCGGTGACGTCAGTAACTTGGTCAGCCATTAGAAAAATGGCGGATCCTGTCTCTATGTTTTTAACTAAAGAAGAATAACTAAGAATGCCATAAATTTTTAGATGAAAGCTGGAGTTTTACAGAAATCTTAGCGATGTGGCAGGCAGTATTTACAAATACGTTTCTTTCAAACTATTGGGTAGCAGTAGACACTAGATATTTGTCAAGCAACGATTTAAAGAATTCGAAGCGTCGCCATCATGTTAATTTTTATCTCAACCGACGTGGAACTCTGGATAACCGGACGACAGATATTAGTGCGTTCTATCGAAGTTGGTTAAGAGAATACCCTCTTATCCGGATAACCGGACGACAGATATTAGTGCGTTCTTTCGAAGTTGGTTAAGAGAATACCCTCTTATCCGGATAACCGGATGACAGATATTAGTGCGTTCTATCGAAGTTGGTTAAGAGATTACCCTCTTATCCGGATAACCGGACGACAGATATTAGTGCGTTCTATCGAAGTTGGTTAAGAGAATACCTCTTATCCGATTAACCGGACGACTTTATTTTAAGAAACGTTGGCGTTAATTTTCCGTTCAGGTTTTCGCTTACTTTGTTAACATTTTTTTAATGTGTGTTTGTAGAAAACAAAAAATACCAGCAGATCTGATACTTCCCTTTCGCGATCAACATTTCGAACTAACCGAGTCCCAGAGAGACATCTTATTGATCGCCAGTCCTCCCCTGTAGCAATTTAGCGCTTACCACCAACGGCAACTGTCAGCTCGCCCGTCTCGGCAGCCCGACGGGAACTCGACCCGAGAACAAATAAGCCACTTCCCGACCCGGGTCGCCGGTGTAATATCAGCTGAGATGTCTTGCAAGAAAAATTTTTTTTTAAAAAAAAAGCCCCTATCGTATCAAGAAAGTTCCTTTTATCTTTATTTTTATTTTCTTCCAAATGTAACCGAGCCGAAATTCCGTCTTTGTGGTGCGAATGTCCCCAGCGGGAGACCAAACTAAGAATGTAAACCATGACAGCCTCCGAACGTAAGTCTCTCGCTTTAGAGACGCCGCCGTAGTGGATTATCGATTTCCGTCCTCTCTCAACGCCCACTCGGTACTTGCAATTAAGTACAGTCGACCCCCCCCCCGCGTAATCGCAGCCCCGGTTATTCGCGGCCCCAGTTATTCGCGACCCCGGTTATTCGCGGCCCCAGTTATTCGCGACCCCAGATATTCGCGGTCCCGGTTATTCGCGGAATTCTCCTCAGAACCAAACTAATAATTGTTCGTGTAAACCCCCGCTTTTATGGCTTTTTTCGTGGCGATATATATTTTTTCACGCTTTTTAACGCTAAATTATTAATAACAATATAATTTACTAATTTTGTAATATAAATACTAACGTAAATTCAAATATAAAACAAACGCTATTGACTGGAGGTTTGAAAGTAGCCAATCCGAGAGCGTTGTTCATTTCTCCTCGCTGCTGATTGGCTGCTGCCCACGAGGCGCCGTCTCAGGCAGATGCAGCCCAGCATCATCCCAGTTTACCGTGTGTAGCTATCTCGAGTGTTTCACTGAGTGTTGTATTTTTTATTAAATTATTATTATATATTTACTTATATAGGAACGTAACCCCCTCGAATACCGGTAGTTCTATCTATCCACGCGGTGATTACCCTGGGACTGGGCTCCCCGAGACAAGGCCCGGTTCCGATTTATCGCATTCCGTCACTTTCGGTCACCGCTGTAAGTATGTCGACCTGCTAATTGATGGCGAACGACGAATCGTGCCCGGCCCGAGTGCGGGCAGAATGGTCCGGCCGGGGAAGCTCACGAGGACGACGTCTCCGTCTCGTTCTGAACAAAGCGAACCCGCGACAGACCGGGTGGCGATATCGCTGGAAGGATGCCAGACTTCCGATCTCCCTGTCTCGGTTCGCTCTATCGATACCTTCCAGTCGATCTCGCGATATTCTATAGGAGTGGCACACGAAGGGGGGGGGCATTTCAGATCCAATTTACAAAATGGGCATGTCTACCTTTTTTCTTTCCTCGAATATTAATACCAGTAGCATTCCTTAGGTCAAGGAACCAATTAGCCTTAAGTACGTTTAGACTTTCTTTGGTTCCCATCAGCTTTTGGTGGGGCACTGTATATACTCGGGCGGAAGTAAACAGAAATCCTAAGGATCTTATGAACAGCAATGGATATGTTTCAGTTAACATTTCTTTAAAATTAGCTTTACTTTAAACAATTTCCAGCCTTTATAGCTTTTTTTTTAAAAAATTATTATTATTTAAAAACACAATAGCCGATCAGACAGAGTTTTCAGACTTCTTGGATTAAATTGATTTCGTGTTCACCTTTTTAGTCATATGGTAATAAATTATTCCATTAAATCGCGCGGAGATCCGAAGGAAGAGATACTGTTATCGAGTTAATGGCAAAATGAAAGTAGGAAGTTTTTACCCACGTGATTACTTTTAAATTCTCACCTTGACATTCTTGACTTCCAACAGTCGCGTTGTTGCCGTTTATTGTTCAATGTCAGAAAGATTGCCGGAAACAAGGCGAATACATCCAAGTCGATTTAGGAAGTGGCGATGGCAAGGAAAGAGAAAATACTGATATGTAATTGACAGACACCCGGGTTCGGTGAGCTGCTCTGATTTGTGATAACGGCGCTGTTCGGAACCCACCAGAGCTGGAGGAACGTGTCGCCAATGAAGCCTTTAATAAATTAAACAGAAATAGTAACATTTTTATAGCTTCTCCTACTCGCTAAGTTAACGGTTCTGGTCGATTCACCATCAGATTAAGGAACAACGTCTCGATGTGTTAAATAAATAATGTCGTACATTTTAAGTGGTACTGAGGTGAAAGTAAAACGGGGTAAGTTTTTTTTCTTCCTCCATCACCACTGTAATCCAGTTCCTCTCCATCTCTCTCCATCTCTCCGTCTCTCTCTAATACCTTACTGCTGGCAGCAATAAAGTCTTAGATTAGCCTACATTTCTAGCACGCTATTACTCTAATTATCCATCTTTAAACGTTTCAATAATCCGCCAAATGAATTCATTTGGAATAACAATATTTCTCTTAAGTATTTTATCGGGAAAGTTTTGATACCTGTCAATGTGCACAGGGCCCATCTCGCAGGCAGCAGAATACACGTGAACGGAGCTTCACTATCCTACAACGATGTAGAGCGAATGGGCCATAAACTCTCGCGCGACTAACGATAATCAGGCTAGGTCTTAAGCCTGGATTAAAGTAGGCTTTAATTGGTGTTTGGAGACACCTTTAATCAGACTAGGACAAGGGTCGAAAGTTTCAAACTAGACGCAGATCTGGGTGGCGAAGTGGTTTGCTAGGACACGGGATTCAGGCCGGGAAAAGAACTGACCAGACCGTTCTTTGTCTTTTACACTTAGAATTTGTTAGGTCGGGGATCGCGATCTTCGATGCTAGCAACAACAACAACAACAACAAAAAGAAAAAAATGGGTAAATTCCATCAGAGAAAGATAGAAGTAGTGACAGTGTTGGGTAAAACAACTTTCAAAAAAAATATTAAATATTAGAAAGTTACTCGAAAGGTAGAAATAGAATAAAAAATAAAAGTGGGAATTTCATTAGTTTATAAACATCTAAACGAAATCAAACCGGAAGAAAAGAAGGGCGATAACTGCGAATGTAGTACTAACCGGAAGCGATTTGGGAAAGTATGGAGCAAAAACCGATGGAAAGAAGACAAATGCAGTACATCATGCGAGAGAGAGAAAGAAGAGTAAGTACAGTAGACTAAAGGCTATTTGGAATGCATGGTTTAGAACGGTCTCGACATAAAGAAAGTAAATGCGGCTTATTGAACTAGAAAAGGGGAATCAGATAAGAGAGACACTGAAGCAGAAACGATTTAGAATGCATGGAGTAAAAGGGGGGAAAAAAATGTCTGGATTATAGGGGAAAAAAGTAGAAGATAACTTTAGAATATTGAATTAGTGTCTATTTTACTGTGTGGGGAGAGATTCCGTTAAAAGAGAGATAGTTATGGTTTGTTTGTGCTTTTTTAAAGAGAAAGAGAAGACGTATGATATACTGAATTAATCTAATAGGGTAGAAATACTAAAAAAAAAAAAAAGAAGACAAAGTCCCACCCCAGCCCCCCTTTTCGTGCTCATATGAAATATACTAAAAATATGAGAGTGCCCGGACGGGGGTTAGATTATGGCCGTGTTACGTCTATTTCGGAATTAGTCGCCTTAACACGATAATGTAGACTGGTGAAGACCCATAACATCTTCGTTAAACCCGCCTTGTAATTTTAAATTATATTATTGTTTTGTATTGGGGTACCCTTTTTTATTATTATTATGATTATTATTATTATTATTATATTATTATTATTATGAGTATTATTATTATTATTAGGATTATTTATTATTATAGTATTATTATTATTATTATTATTATTAATTATTATTATTATTATTATTATTAGTAATTATTATTATGTTATATTATTCTTATTATTAGTCTTCTTATTATTATTATTATTATTATTATTAATGATTAGTAGTATTATTATTATTATTATTATTATTATTATTATTATTATTATTAGTATTATTCTTATTAGGCTCTTATTCTTATTATTATTCTTATTCTTATTCTATTCTTATTATTATTATTCTTATATTAGTATTCTTATTCTTCTTATTATTATTATTAATTCTTCTTATTCTGATTCTATTTCTATTTTCTTATTCTGATTCTTATTATTATTATTATTATTCTTATTGATTTATTCTTCTTTATTTATTCTTCTTATTCTTCTTCGTCTTCTTCTTCGTCTTCTTCTATATTCTTATTCTGGATTCTTAGTCTTCTTCTTGCTTCTTCATTCTTATTCTGATTCGTTCTTCTTATTATTCTTCTGGTCTTCTTCTTCTTCTATTAGTAGTCTTCTTCTTCTTCTTTAGTCTTCTTCTTATTTAGGATCTTATATTTCTTCTTCTTCTTCTTATTCTTCTTCTAGCTTCTTCTTCTTCTTCTTCTTCATTCTTCTTCTTCATTCTTCTTCTTCTTTTATTCTGCTATCTTCTTCTTCTTCTTCTTCTTCTTTTCTTCTTCTTCTTTCTTCTTATTCTTCTTCTTATTCTTCTTCTTCTATTTCTTCTTCTGCTTCTTCTTCTTCTTCTTCTGCTTCTGCTCTTCTTCTTATTCTTCTTCTTCTTCTTACTTCTTCTTCTTCTTCTTGTCTTCTTATTCTTTCTTCTATCTTCTTAGTCTTCTTCTTATGATTCTTCTTCTTCCTTCTTCTTCTTATTCTTCTCTTACTTCTTCTTTCTTTATTCTTCGTCTTCTTCTTCTTCTTCTTCTTATTCTTCTTCTTCTTCGTCTTCTTCTTCTTCTTCTTATCTTCTTCTTCTTCTTCTTCTTCTTCTTCGTCTTCTTCTTCTGCTTCTTCTTCTTCTTCTTCATTCTTCCTTCTTCTTCTTCTTCTTCTTCTTCTTCTCTTCTGCTTCACTTCTTCTTCTTCTTCTTCTTCTTCTTCTTCGTCTTCTTCTGCTTCTTCTTCTTCTTCTTCTTCTTCTTCATTCTTCTTCTTCTTTCTTCTTCTTTCTTCTTCTTTCTTCTTCTTCTTCTTCTTCTTCTTCTTCCGTCGGCGTCTGCCCGCTTTCCCCCCCCGCATTAGTCAGGACCGGAAGTCTGGGTGATAAGCGCTGGTCGTCTCGTTTGGAGGGTTAATCTCGAGGATGCAGTCTCACGTACACTTGCCGGATTTCCTCCTAAGAAACTTTTACGTATTGCAGAAATACGTGACAGGAGAACGGGTCTGTGGCCGCGCGGAATCACCGGGTCTAGATATAGGCAGCGAGATGTTTCAGCAGCGATAGTTCTTTAGTTCTGCGGCCGGTCGCTGCTCGAGGAACTAGTGAAGAGTCAGGGTGATGGACGCCATTAAGGACGGATATCAGCGACGCGTGGTTACGTCCCCCTTGGATGGGCGGTAAAGACGGAAACGGGTCTCGTGACGTCTTCGTTCTCTGAGAAGGGTGGGGACTGTGAAAGCGAAATCTTCTTGCCGCCGCCCCCCCCCTAATGGCTGGGTCCGCCTTATACTCCGCGTACTAATTTAGGGGTGTGAGCTGGGACCATTTCGAGAGAGAGAGAAGGAGAGAGAGAGAGAGAGAGAGAGAGAGAGAGAAGAGAGAGAGAGAGAGAGAGAGAGAGAGAGTATGGTGACAGAGAGAGAGATGGTGAGAGAGAGAGAGAGATGGAGAGAGAGAGAGATGGTGAGAGAGAGAGATATGGTGACAGAGAGAGAGATGGTGAGAGAGTGAGATGGTGAGAGAGAGAGAGAGAGAGGAGAGAGAAGCTGGTGAGAGAGAGAGAGAGAGAGAGAGAGATGGTGAGAGAGTGAGATGGTGAGAGAGAGAGAGAGAGAGAGAGAGATGGTGAGAGAGTGAGATGGTGAGAGAGCGAGAGAGAGAGAGAGCGCAGAGGAGAGAGATGGTGAGAGAGATGAGAGAGAGAGAGAGATATGGTGACAGAGAGAGAGCGCTGGTGAGAGAGAGGAGAGAGAGAGAGAGAGAGGAGAGAGATGGTGAGAGAGAGAGAGAGAGAGAGAGAGAGTAGAGAGAGAGGAGCGAGAGAGAGAGAGAGCAGAGAGAGAGTCTTTATTGCTAAGCAAACACAATCACGACCCACTATTCTCTCTGGAAACTCAGCCTGCTTGTTTTGTTGTTTTTTCCAAAATAACCACTTTTTAAAAAATTTCTGCCATAGGTCCGCCATCGCTCGAATATACAGTACCATACCGCTGTTATTAATTTTTTTTAAACATGGCGTCGGAGTTACCTCGGAATGACGTCAGCTGTTATGAATATGACGCGATTAGTTGGTTGCTATATCCGCTGTCAGCTGTTTGGTGTTTAGCACCAGATTCGCGTCGTAGAGAAAAACTAAGAGAGTTCTTCGAGAACCGTGAAACGAACTAAATGGATGAACCGGTCAATGCAATACAAACCTAAAGAAGGCGAGCAACATATGAACAAAAGGTCCAGCCAGCCGTGTAAAGGAGCAGCATGCACAATGACGGCTTCATATTAGTAAGTTGTCCTTTACATGCGTTAAGCCAACGGAAGAAGATTCTAAAGAGCGCATCCTGTACATTCAGAGTAAATGTCACCCGCTTTCGCTAAGTCGTTTACCCCAGTCTGCTGACGGGGCTCGTCGGGTTGAAGTCCCTTCGGGCACTTGCTCAAACTGGCTCGGGGCGCATGCGCTGTCAACCACTCTCTCCTGAGAAAGAAGGTAACGAACGGGTCACCGGCCGATCAGATGACCACGACAGACGGTTGGTGCAGTTTCGGAAGCGAGGTCAGTTTAATGTCTGCTCGCCGTTGTGACCATGAGAATGACGGAAAGAAATAGGAAATGTATTTACGAATCGTCTCTCTCTCTCTCTCTCTCTCTCCCCCCCCCCCAAGGCCGACAACAATCAAGGCGACGATAAGGACTTCAGCTGAGACTTTATTTGGTTGAATTCAATCGGTGGATTGGTTATCGCCCTTAGCAGTCCAGTGACCGACAGCGCCTTGGCACCTGGTGGCATGGAAATGAGTTATCGACACTGGGCGAGCGAACAAACAGACAAAAACACTTTATTTTAAAATTATTATTATTTGTAGTAGTAGTAGTAGTAGTAGTAGTAGTAGTAGTAGTAGTAGTATGTTTATATACGCTTTTTGAATATTTGAAACACTCCTACCATAATATAATTTTAGCCACCTGATATTTTTATTATGAGTTACTTTGTTGTTTCGGAAAACGGCAAATAAAGACAAGCAGTGATTCTGTATGTTAGCACCTGATTGGACCTCCATCTACCCTGAATGGCAGTAAATCAACAAGATTTTGTATTAAGGTTTGACCAACCTCCCCCACCCGTTTCATCACATTAGCAAAACGTGGACGGGTTGGCCTCAGCTGATAATCTAGACGTTCTCATAAAGGCTCAATCGGTTCTGCTTCAGGGATTTTGGGTACCCAGGGATGCCTTGAGTTCTTTCCCTTAGTGTGGCCGCCACGTGTTCGGTTTCTGATGAGTTTTAACTGTATCCCAAGTCTAACCGAGAAATTATTGGTTTCATTCGCTCAGTACTTTGTGCCGGCCCGTGCCGCGTGGGGCTTTTATCCGAATAGTCCGGCTTCCCTTCAGCTACCATCGAAATGTTCTGGTAAGTTCTTTCGCCGTGAAAGTTGGCAATATCCATTGCTGCGAGCCGGAAACTTTACTTTAGTCCAAATTTAAGAAAGAAAACTCAATAAAAGCAATAATATAATTTAAAGTTTATAAAACAAACCCATCGTTGGGGGGGATGGGGTTAATGGCTAGATTTGAGTTTTACTTTCCTTCTAAAGGCGTTAATTGCTGCGCTGCCCAATCGTTTTTTTTTTAAAATAAAAATAGCGACCTCAACTTGGAAGACTGTTCGGAAGAAGTCCAAAACAAACAGTTCGCCAAGTCCAGGAATTTAGATAATTTCAGAAAATAAAACCGACGGAATCGTGGATGGATGAAATAAATTACGGCGAAAACGTCAGGGGTAAATCGAAGTATTTTCTCTGTTAACCCTATTTCCCTCCCGCCCGCGGATTCTTTCCAAATGCGCGCGATGACCGTTGTCCGCGGCGACGTCAAGAAGACCAGTTACAAGCAAACGTATTACATCCGGGCTCTGTTCAGATTAATAAAAAAAAACAAAAAGCACCGTAACAGCGCTTAATCTAGTTTTACAAGGAGACAGAGAGTGGTAGCGATGACGTCACCGCGGACAAGGAGTAGCAACATGCGGTTTAGTAATTCCTGTACATGCGTAGTGTGTGTTATTTGTGGCTGTCTAAGAAAGCAAAGGTTGTCTACCTTGAATCATAAAAAGAAACTTTCACGTGGATTGTTTAGAACCCAGACGATTTTTTTTCCGCTTGCTCAGCAAAAGGTCTTTCTGGATTTTAAAAAAAAATAAAAATACAACCTCCTTAAATCATCATTTAATTTACTGGTAACCGAGAAAGGGCTCTGTTAGGTTGTTGTTTCCCATTTATTTAAAATATATCATAAATAACTGCAAAGGATATTCTCGAGACATGGCTTCGCGCACTTCCCTGTTATAATTTCAGGTCACGGTGACCTACGAGGCCTTATTCTCGTAGAAACGAGGTTGACCGGAAATGGAAGCGTTGTTGTTGTTGTTGTTTAAGGTCTGAAGGGACTTGCTAATTGCTGATTTATTCCGTGACTAGCTGGTTGTTGCTGTGGGGGGGGGACACGTTTCTTTACTCATAAATACATTTTAAAATCTTTAAAAAATGGTCTATTCAACTGAATTCGAGGCGCTCTCATTGCTCATGGCAGACTGGTTCGGACTGGGATTATCGCCCTTGCTCGGGCTCGGTTCTCTTTTAATCAGTCGCCACGGACTCCACATTTTCAGATGAAAAAAAAATCTTTAAAATTGTCTCTCTTTTAAATACAAATTGCGTTTGTCTTTTGTTTTTTTTGCAGCAAAGTATTCATAATACTGAAAAGGTAATTTTGATTTGAAATATAAATCCTCTGAACCCTAAGATGGCAGAGAAGTCATTCATTTTATCATTTTCGACAAATTAATTTTCCCCACTAGTAAATCGTCTTCTGTTCTTTTCTTTTGAGAAATTGCTTGAAAAGATATCTTTTTTTTTTTACATTGCATTTTATTTTCTAAGCGAAACTATTTGGGCGAACAAAACAATTTTTCTTTTTTTTTAAGAAAATTATCTTGTTTTTCTAAAGTTCTGGTAAAATGGCACCACATTTTATTGTTTTGTGTCTCTCCGCCACCATAGCATTAAGAATGTTATCGGTTTCATCGATCAGAAGACAAAAGCAGACCGGCTGCGTGGGGGGGGCGACGGTATTTTATGGTACGTATCGTATGCTTATTAACTGTGGAAATAATGTTCTCTCTGCCAATTATTTAAACGCACGCACGCACGCACTATATTTGCATAGATGGTGATCTAGAGTGACTCCATTAATACGCATAGCGTGACGCTGAAACTGATAGGTTCAATAGCAAACTGGCCATAATAAAAAGAAAAGACGGGTCGAGTTATCTTTGTGTTTACTTGGCGATTTCAGTACTATAACAAACGTGTTGATGGCTTTAACTGATATCCTATTAAAACAAAATTAATATTCTAAATAGAATTCGGCTAAGCTAGTGTATATATGTATTGGATTTCTATATTATGAGTAAGAAAAGCTAAATGTGACGTCATGTCGAGGTAAGACGACATTAGGTTTATCAGGAATCACAATCTATAATCGATATAACAGAGATTATCCATGACAAAACAAGTAGCAAATGGTGTATTTAACTATAATGCTTATTCAAGAGTGCATATTTTCAATGAACTAGCCCAAAATCGTTTCGGTTTACAAGCGAATAGATTTCCCACGCATCTTTCTTATAGATGGCCTCGGGTGAGAAAACGAGGCTAAATAAGGAGAAGAAACAATGTACTTTACCTTTCTTACAGTTGTCTTCATGTGAGTAAAGCTGGCCATTTCCAGTCTTTACTGGTGCTAAGACAGGGTGAAAGGAGGGCTAACAGAGTTTAGGGTGTTGGGGTGGATCCCTAAACATCCTTGTCTAGAATGCTTGCGTTACGACGGAGTGGGTATTTTAAACTACTCTAAAAAGGGAATCGCAAAAATTTTAAAAAGGGCCTTCCAAGGTCAATCATTAAGTTGTTTACTTCGAAAATTTTACCTTACAGATTACAGTTTGTAGCTATACCTCCAGGGAGTTATAAATGGGTCTGTGCAGACGGATACCATTCGAACTCCGCCGGCATAAGAACGCAGCCATTTTAAGATGTCTAAAAATAAGGAGGACATGATCAAATAAAAGCACAATTGGATTGTCACGTGTCACCTGGAGCAGGTTGGCGGAAATCTTCGAACTAACTGTCGATTAAGAGAATCCGAGTTGTCTGTTCGTGAGAACATTTCGTATCCATCGACTTCTTTAGAATTACTGAAGCGATCATTTCGGCTTATCCGAGTTTATTCTAAAACTAACCCCCCCAAACCTATTGAAATACCGTAATTGGGCATCTTTGTAAATTGTGTTAATCTCTATCCATCCATATAATGGGAGATAAGCTAATATCGAGAGCGGATGTCCTCGAGCTTTTGCTTCATCTCGGTGGCCTCCCCTGCAGTCGCGGTGGTATCTTTTCTAACGGCCATTTCCGTGTGTCATTTACTCCCTGTTTCTGTCCGGTCAGACCGAAGGTATTCCAGAAATAATGTTCAGTAAGAGAGAATCTTGAGATCGCGATGGCGGGCGGAGGGGAGGGGGCCATATAGCTAGCTATTCTAAGCGTCCATTGATTCGGATGAATATTTGTGGTCATCGTCTGTTTTGAAATGAATCCTCAGCCAACGAGACGTAGTCATAACGACATGGCGAGTTTGGGGGGGGGGAAAAATACGAAGGGAGATGTTTGTCGTCTTTTTGCATAACTCGGCTTGGCTTTCGGGAGTCTCCATCCGGATTTTCTGGGAGCGCCCTCTGCCCCCCAACGATCTGGACTTTCCTTTGCCCTTCTTTTGAAAAGTACAGTAAAAAAACAATGGAGCTGCTTATTCGTCTGTCCATATAACTTATTGTCCTGCCGCCGATGGACCAGTTCTTGTCAGCTTTGGCCCTTTCGAGTCTGTTTAGCTTCTCTCTGGCTTTATTGAAGGAGTTTATCGGATAGAACCCCCTAAAGCGATGTTCAATGCTGGTTAGGGCTGCTCTCGCTCTCTCTCTCTCTCTAGGCCCTCCTGCTGCAACCATAGACGCTCTCGAACGACTGTATATCAAGCCTGTCACCGAGGGTTAGCTCCCCTTCCGGCCGGCCGAACTCGCCGGCCCTGCACAACGCGCTCAAGAGTACAGATGGCACCTTCCGGAGACACGATATCGGTCCAAATTTTCTCGAAGCCAAAATCCAAACTCGTGCTTCTTGAGAAATCGCCCATCTTTTCTCCATGCTTCAGTGGAAAGATAGCACTCGCTCCTGTTTCTATCAAGTGCTGCCAGTGCCAAACGCATCACCCTGACTGATGATAAGTGAAATTCTGAAGACCGAAACGTAACATTATTCGGACATGCGATAAGGGCCATTGATAAATGGAGCTCTATCCAGAGCGCAGAAAAGAAATACCCTTATTGTAAATATTGTCACCATCGCATGTAATCTTCTTTGTCTTTTTAATTATTTATTAAATATTTACAATAATATAATTTTTGTTTGTGTAAAATACATTCGGCAAACGTAGATTAGTCAGGGGATGGGGGGGCTATTAAAATAAATATTCTTTAGAAACTCAGACTTCAGGCACTGCTTCGACAATTTCTTTTGGTAACCTAATCTGCATCAATAACTCCGGAAAAGTTTGAGGCGATGTTAAATCGTCCCCGCTATCCATCGGCGATTTTATAGTAAGAAGGCCGCGATCAACTTCGTGTTTGTCATAAATATGCATGGCACTGAGCGGAGTTCAGTGTAGCGTCATAACTATGCAAGATGGCCGCCGTGCTTTATAATCTTTCTCTTGTTTCTGACCTCCCGGTCTTTCCTATTGTTGCTTCAAAGAAGATAAACAGATCAATTTCTGGCCTTCTCCCCCGTGTTGTTTTACGGATATTTGAATAACGTTTGTTTACGCACAGACATGAGAAAATTAAGCAGTCACTCAAGATTGAAAGGGCACCTGGGTTAGTCTGGAACCACACACAGATGTCACTGGCCACGCGTTGACACGTCGTGCGGAGAAGATTGGACACTTCCCCGAGCATCGGTGTTGGTCACGTGTTCAGCGCAGTTTGTTTCTGATAATCGGCCAGGCCATGGAAAAGTTGCGATCTCAAGACTTACTTTCTTTTTCTTTTAAATAATTTTAGTATTGCAAAGGTGATGTGAGGCTGGGGAACCGTCTGCTATAAAAATATTGAGATCCTTACTTCTAGAGAGAGAGAGACTCTTCTAAACACGCTTCACTTTTAAGGTAATTCCCGATACAATTCTCTCACTACGCCGCCGGCGAGATATAGACTGGACAAACGTCCGCGTGATGAGACAGCGCCAAGCCGCCAATCTATGGGTACTCCTTTTTCTCTGACCGAAAGCTCGTTGTTATTTTGGATAAATGCTTTCTTGTTGTTGTTTTTCTTTTTTTAGCAGACTAATTATCGCCCTTTTCGGATCACTGAAAAGTATTTCAAGATGGCGTCACTTTTAAGAACTGCTATCTGACATTTTCAGCTGATGCTTTTTTATTTTCAGAAACAGTTAGATCAGGAATTACGTCGTTCATTTCGGATCAGTAACTGGGTAATTTAAGCTGAATTTGTACAGCGCGCACAGACATCCAAAATTCATTGTTGTTTCTCTTATTTGATGTCATTCGAACGTTTCCGAGACCTGAACACTTAATTGGATCTCGACTCATATAATAAGAAATCAATTTTTCTAAAGAAAATTGGTGTTATTCGCTTTTTCATGGATAAAAAGGCAAATGAATTTTACTTTTTTTCTATATTTTATATAATACTTCGTCGCTTTCTAAACTCTTTTTTTTTCCCAAAAAATCTCTAACTAGTATTTTTTCTGTTATTTAGACGATGGCAATATTCTTCTTATAAACAAAGTCTAAAAAGCAAACTTTGAAACACTAAATTTGTTTAAATTTATTAAATTAGAAATATACCATAATTGAAATAGACTGAGGCAAGACAAAAGGAGAGTATGAAGAGAGTGGAAAGAGGCAGAGATTGAGGCTTGGGGAGGGGATAGAAAGCGAAACGAAGATGTAAGTGGCAGGAAAAAAAAAGAAGCAGAATTCATTGTCTTCTTATGGCGAACATGGAGATAGATTCTCAATAACTGATTATTTAAAATGTTTTTAATTGCTCGATTTTGCGGCTGTTTCTTCGCGACTTACTCTTTCTACTTCTTCTTTTCAAGCACGAATCGTTAATAAGACTTTCGTTAAAGAAGATGAAGATGCGACTGCGGAGGTAATAACGTGATACCAACAGAAAGAAAAAAAAAAAATATAATATATATATATATAGAAAAAGAGAGAGAGAGAGAGAGAGATGGGGTGAGGAAGAGACGGATGAAGAGAGAGAGAAATAGAGAGAGAGAGAGATGGGGTGAGGAAGAGACGGATGAAGAGAGAGAGAGAGAGAAAGAGAGAGAGAGAGAGAGAGAGAGAGAGAGAGAGAGATGGGGTGAGGAAAAAAACGGATGAAGAGAGAGAGAGAGAGATGGGGTGAGGAAGAGACGGATGAAGAGAGAGAGCGAGATGGGGGTTAGGAAGAGACGGATGAAGAGAGAGAGAGAGAGCGAGAAGCTGCTTTGGTGAGGAAGAACGGATGAAGAGAAGAGAGAGAGACTGGGGTTGAGGAAGAGACGGATGAAGAGAGAGCTAGAGATGGGGTGAGCAGAGACGGATGAAGAGACGGAGCGATACCCTCGATCGTCTCGAGCCTAGAGAGCGAGCGATAGAGCAGATACTCCGCGTTTCTTTTCCTGCAAAATGATAGAGTCGTTTCGAAGAGCGGCCATAACACACATAAAAAATTATTTCGATCCTTCGTTTCGTACAAACGGTTTTATCGTCAAGCGTTCTTGCTGAAATCATTTTACTAATATATTTTAGAATTAATTAATAACAATAGAAAACACAGATTTGTATTAGTTAATCGGATTTTGATACTGAGTTATTTATAAAGGAAATATTCAAGCGGTGACTGCTGATTAATCTGTTTGTTTTTGTTTGGTAAGTAAACAAAAAAAATTTAGTTTAGCATTTAATTACAAATTAGGCTTAGTTACGGAAAGGCTCCCGTAGAGAGGAATCGGCCACCAGCAGCATCCTTAGATTGACCGAAAGCACCGACACGATTACCCCTGACTTACCGATCGGTCTCTTATCCCCAGTCCCCATTAACAGCTTCATCGCTGAACGAGAATATTTTCCGACGCCTAACCGATGTGAAATGAGTTCGGTTCTAGACGGGTCCCCAGATTTGAGATGATACCAACAAACAAAATTAGATCTCTTCAACCATCAATAATTAAGGATCTGAAAGGAATCGCCAGCGGTGGTAATTTGGAGGAAAAGTGAAGAAGAAAAAAAAAACTCTACTGATCATCATTCGTCTTCCCTGAAGTGGGTAGGAGGGGGGGAGGTAAGCTTGCATAATCCAAAATCCGGACTGAGTGTCTTCATCCTGTTTAAGATGCTGCGACCGCAAACGATTTGGAGAATGAGGAGTCTCGGTTATTCCGAGCCTTTATAAATAAAAAGAACGGAAACTGAAGAACTTGCCGGTCCCGCATATCGCCAATTGCACCAGGGCCCAGCGGAGATATCGATGATCTTAGATAAAATAAAATAATAAGGCGAGTAGGTATTCCATTTTCAGGATCTCGGGTTCTCTTCTGTACCGATTCGTCTACGTTGGTTTCCTTCCGCAGCCGAAACAGACGGTTTCTAGCGAGAGAACTTTCCGCTTAGCAGTCTGTCGCCAGCCATCTCAGGGTGGTTGCCAGTCCCCCTCGACCGGTCTCCCCGCCGACCCCACACCCTCGTGTCAATCGGCGTGATTTGGATTTCGGACGGTTCATTGTAGGCTGGGAACCTTTCTGCGGTGTTGCTTCTTTTTTTTTATGTTTAAAGATGCTGTGAATACATAAAACAGCAGTCTAAACATCTGGTTGGAGAGGCAAGGGGCGGGCGCCTACTATCCCATCAATAACTACGTCTACAGCATTAGTGCGTCGGACGAACACCTTTCATTCCGCTTTCGGTTGTTGAAAGGTGCCAGATCTACTACTCGTAGCTGCGAGTGCTTTTTGCGCGAAATCTAAATCTATAATTTATTTCTTCGTGTCCGAACCGTTGCGGGTACCTTTACCCCTCGCGTTGCCATGAACATAAGCAATCATCGGCTTAACTGTTGGGGAAAGTATCGAGGACCGCAGGAAATGGATTGGAAACGCTATTTTCAGTTCTGTTCAGAATCCCGCTAAGCAACCAACATCTACTCTACAACTGAAAGCCGTGTGATGCATCTATATTTATTTATCTCTATTTAAATATTCCTGCGCCCCGCATCTGTTCGATACGCCGCGTTTTCGTACCACCTCATCGACAAACTCCCCATCGATACTGCGCCAAACCAATCTGATCGCCAGCGTTTGTTTCCTCTCCTATTTTCGATTTACTTCAGTTGTTACGAGAAGGCAGGAAGCCATCATTGTTTACATAAAGTTGAGAAGTTTAATCTGGTTTAGTAGTTGCATTCGAGTAGCGGGAAGCCATCATGGCTTATATGGGTGGCTCTCCCAGAACATATTACGCTTCTCAAGTAGGTTAATTCTCCCACTGTTAACTAACTTGTCCGAAAACGTTTTCACCAGTTAGCAATTATATTTCAAAGATAAAAGTCGTTTTAGGCAGTTTATAATTATGACCTGGGCAGCCAAGAGTCGTTGTTGGATTTGTTCTCAGGCATCTGGTACCCAAGGTGGGACGCATCTACTGTTTTACCCTTCGCTAAATGCTTGAAATCCGGAAACTTCTAGAGTTCTTGCGATAAATCCTTTCCAGTAACTTAATGTTCTTTTTCTTTAAAAACGATAACTCCAAGACAAGGCAGAATTGTCCAGGGTGTAAACATACCAAAGCCATACACGATAAATTTGTAATTTAAAATTTAATTTTAAACATATTTCCTAATAATTCTTAGTAAAGCTGCATTGTTGTTTGTTTTTTAAGTAAATTAATCTCAATCACTTACACACAATCACAAATACAGCTCTCCATCTCTCTCTCTCTCTCTTCTCCCATCTCTCTCTCCATCTCTCTCACTATCCATCTTTCATATCTTTCTCCCATCTCTGGCCTATCAATCTCTCCTCTCTCTCTCTCGCTCTCTCTCATCTCTCGCTCTTCTCTCGCTCGCCTCCTCATCGCCCTGCCTCGCTCTCTCTCTCCCGCCATCTCTCTCGGCACCTACCTCTCTCCATCTCGCTCTCTCTCCCTCTCTCTCTGCTCCATCTCTCTCAGCTATCAATCGCTCTCTATCTCTCGCTCTCTCTCTCTCTCTCTCCTCCTCCTCATCCCCTCCCTCTCTCTCTCTTCTCCCTCTCTTCTCTCGCTCTCTCCACTCCTCCCACCCATCCCTCCGACGGTTTCAATCACTCCAAGTCATAACTCCCATGTCCGTTTTTTGTTCTCTTGTGTTTTTCTAAACCGCTCCGAGACAACAATATATATATATTTGTCATGAAGTTTAAGAACAACAATATTGAAAAGAGAAATTGCATTATGGGAATGAGGGTCTGCGTGGTCGGGGGGGGGGGTCGCCCTACGACGTCTAGGCTTAAACGGATAACAATTGGAATTTTAAAACAAAACAAGACAGGAACGCACGCAAACCTGACGTACTTCGCTCATTTGCAGTTATCTTCTTCATTTTCTAAAAATGCATGTATTTATTTATTAGGAAGGCGGAACTTCGCCCGTTCGGTATTTGTAGAATTCTCTCCCCTTCCCTCCTCCCCCCCCCCCCCACTGTCACGTGACTGGAACGAACCATTCCTCGGAGAAAGTTCTTCAAAACGTTCAACTAAATATATAACTCCCTGTTCTTTTAAAAAATATATATATATAATTATTCATCGGCCTCAAAAAACCACGTGCACGATAGTATGCGCAGACAGGAGAAAGCATTCACCATCTTCGTTCGCTACAATTCCTCCCATCTCGCGTATTTTCCCCGCTGCAAACAAAATATTAACAAACAGCCAAATAATGCATAATTATTGTTGTGTGTTTTTTTTTTTTGTCTTATTTTTTTTTTCCCTTTACCTGATAAAGTTGCGTTTCTGATCCCTTCCAGCCCCCGTCTTCTTGCCGTATTTGTACTTCCCTTGCAGCGAACTTCCGCTTCATTGACTTCCTCTTTGTAGCATCATCCTATCCAAAACCTGCAGGTGGGAGAGAGAGAGTTTTCCTTTTTTGTTCATCTATCCAGCTCCCCACTTGAAGAAATTTTTTTAAATAATAATAATAAATAATAATAATAATAATATAATAATAATAATAATAATAAATAATAATATAATAATAATAATGATGCGAGTCAGATCCACGTCGCATTGCTTTACCAGAAACTCAAAACCAGTTTATGACACGCGCGCAAAAGGAAAAGAATGGCAAGAACAATAGAAGGCCGGTCGATATCCCACTAACGCGCCGCCGCCGGGACGGTGACTTCATCGATCTGATTCGAAATCAGCCGTTGAGGAGATCAGTGATCGGCTCCGATAAATTGACTTCGGAAGTCTCCCACGCGTGAACGAGGGGTCCGTTTACAATCGTTATCTAGCTGGTTTTCTCACGGGAGAACTGGCCGACATGGGACGTGTACCAAAGCTTATCTGATTATAGATTAGCTGGACCAATAGATAACCTAACCGCTGGTAGACTTTCTTTTAAAGATTCCACTCTCTATAAATTTAGCACTAATTACAATATATATATACACTGGCTGGCCGCTGTACTAGGATCTATACCCAATAACGGGTTTGGATCACTTTCCGTGCGAATAATGGTCATTGGCATAGAAATGGGCACAAATTCTTTAAATCCGGGTGCGGAGTCTTCTTAAGGACTATAAGAACGGGGCGTGAAGCATGGGCGACAACTCGATGATGACTTAATGGTTGAAGTCACAGTAACGTTCATTTCGCGAAATGGATCCCAAGAAAGGTTTTCGTATTCTTCGTTTTCTTCTCAAAATGCGCTGAAAGGTCGGCTTTGCGGTTTTGCACGACTGGAGCAAGGAAAAGGGGGGGCGGCGCGAGTTACTTGAGCGGGTGAAGAGAGAGTTACCCACAGAACACCCCAAGAGAGGCCTCGCCGGAACTCTTCGTGTTCAGATGTGGGGGGGAGGGGGAATTACAGTCTCCGGAAGAAAGGTGAGAAAGAGACCAAGCCAAGGACGTGCGCTGAGCCGAAACGTTTCCTTCTCGAAGAAATGTTCGATTGTATGTTCGATTTTTTTTGTTTTTTTTTAATGGAGAAGGCTGCCTCAGGTAAGCGCCAACAGAGGGCGCGACAGAAAGCGAAAGTAGTCGTTCCGATTTCTGCCCGTAAGGCTATGAGTGTGGGACAACATAAACCATCGACCAAACTCCGGTGACGTAAAAGTTACGCGCTCACGGGAGACAACTCCGTGCATCACAGAGAAAATCGGCGGCGATCTAAAAAACACAATTTTAAAAATACAGACTACTCTGTCTTTTTTTAAAAAAAAAAAATACTTTATAAGATAATTTTATTTAGTATTATTTTCCCCGCCTACGAAGAATGCTTTCAAACCCCTGTTTCCTGATCTGCTCACAAAAAACATGAAGCCACTCAGCTAAGTGTTTAAGTGTAGGATTTTTTTTTTTAATGTTTCTTTTTTACTTTTGAAACCATTTTATTTCCTCTTTATTTTATTAGTAGTTTGTGACTGAGACGTAAAAAAGCGCACAACCCCTGAAAAACGTATCCAGTCAGACCGTCACGTTTCCACCAAAGATATATATATATATATATTCCCTAACCCCAGTAGATCGCTCATATCAGCCCCTTTCCAAGTCCTCTTTATCGAGAGAGAAAGAAAAAAAACTGGTCAGATTTCACCAGCATCATCAACATTGCAGAGCAACCTTAATCTCTCCCCTGTCTTAATCGCGCGGTGCGTGATGTTAACCCGGACGTTAGTTCCAAGACATTGAAGGTCTCCCATCTTGTTTATATTATCTTAAATTCTATGCAAACATCTCGCGTACACACGGGCCGGCCGGCCAGCCCCCTATTTCCGTAAGATCTCTGCAACTGAAGCACCTATTCGAGCGAGAGACGTGTGGACAATAGCGCTGCGAGTCTAAATCGATACTTTCTCCCACGGCGCAGAATCTTCCGATGAAAGAAGAGTCGACGACGGGAGAAGTTGCAGGGCATTTAAAAAAAAAACAAAAACAAAAAAAAAGATATTTCAATACGAAATCTGTCGTGCGCCTTCGGACAGGAGAAACGGGGTTTGCTAGCGCGTGCGCGCCCCCAAAACGGAGCTCCTCGGGAATTTTCCCTTCTTCTTTTTTGTCCCCCCCCCCACCCTCTTCTATATACATCACTCATTAGTCCCGTCGTCCACGTGGGTTTTGAACGCCGATAAGCGGGAGAGGAGGCCGCTTACGTTGTTATTAACTCCTTCCTGTCGGGAACCACAGACAATTACAAGCCTTTTGACTTTTGTTAAATCATAATGTCTCGCTATTTAAAATTACGCTAGGGGGCGCGGGGGAGGGCGGGGCGTTGAGACAGACGCAACGACGGCGTTCCTACTTCAGCTGGGCTTCACTTGAACAAGATCCCTTACGTATACCATAAGACAATTATATTTCTTGGCATTCCTGAAACTTCCAGGCCGTGGACTCGCCATTAGAAGAATTCCCCACATATAGAATGCACTCCACTATTATGACCGTTTTAAGACTCGTCAAAGAAGTTATTAGAAATTATGTTTCAGATGCGGTTCAGTTAGAAGATGGCTACACCACCGAAATTAATGAGAAGATTCCGGGTGATGGATAATCAGTTTGTAAGTATTATGCCTTTGTTCTTCTCGAATCCTTTCCCCCTGATTTCTGCTGTCTAGGGACATCTTAGAACAGAGACCTAGAAAAAGGACGAACGGGTGGCGCGATGACGACAGCATTTAGAGTGCAAAAATCAATTCTCACCCACATCATTATTTACGGTGAGGAAGAGCTCAGGGGGTAGAGTTCACCTTCTGCTTTCGAAAGGATCTCAGCAAGAATTTCCTTATTTCTAGACGCGGGTGGAAGCCCCGGGCCTGCCAACTGGTGAAGAAGAGTGAGAAGCCATGCTGGGACAGCGGGCCAAACCGGGAGGGTAAACTGTTATTTCAGATCTCGCTGGTTGTCTGTTGACTGACTGAAATGCTGAATACCAATAACTAATTGACTTGATTCCCCCCACACTATGCAAGCCTAACATATTTATCCTTTTTCCACCTGTCGTGGGACTCTTAAACGATAAGTGTCGAGATATCACACGTTGCCCAAAGAAATTTTAAGTGCGGAGCTGTTAGAAGAAGAAGAAGGAGAAGAAGAAGAAGAAGAAGAAGAAGAAGAAGAAGAAGAAGAAGAAGAAGAAGAAGATTGGGAGAAGAAGAAAAGGAAAGGATGGAGAAGAGGAAGACAGGAAGAAGAAGAAGAAGCAGAATAAGATGAGAAAAAGAAAAAGGGGAAGATGGAGGGAGGAAGAAGAAGAAGATGGTAATAAATGGAGGAGCATCAGAAAAATAAGAAGAGATCCGAATACTTTGTAGGCTTTTTGTCGACCCTTCTTTCTCGGAAAATTCGCCTCAAACACGGGCGAGCTTCCTTTCGCGTTTGTATTCTTTATCCCCTAAACACCCGGACGTTCAACGTGATTTAATTCCGTTCAAAAACCGAATTACGGTTACCGGAAATTGCATGACGCAGTACCGCAGTTAATCCCAGCAACTTCCGCTTGCGCAATTCTCGCTTAGAACAGTGATGCCGGAAATACTTAGACGCGTCGTACGACTTCTCTGCACGAGAAAAAATATTCGGTCTTAGAGTTTTCGTTGCCAAAATCTTGCGCGCTCGATCATCTTGAGTCGACAGGCTCCAACCTGGCATTGATTAACACGTTAAAGGCGATTCTCTTATTCCAGTTATATATTTGGACCCTTAGCAAATGATAAAGACGAGAGGGGTGTATCGGAAAAGTGTACTGTTGCTAAAGAAAAAAAGGTCGATTATAGCATTTTTTCTTACTTTTTACACATTTTTAAATGTGTATTATTACTGTTCCTGTTCCTTTTGGTGAAGTATAACACCAAATAGTCGCGAAGAGCTGCTTTCCTGTCCAGCTATCCAGCAGAAAATATCGTTGCTGTTTAGAGTTCACGTTGCGTAAAATAAAGAATTTATTTAATTTGGTCAACGAACCCAATTAAACGATTTAAATCAGTGCCCTTTGTTCACCTATAATCTGTATTTTAAGTTAATCTCATTTCACGTTCTCTCCAAATAAGATTTCTGTTTTTTTTTTTTTTAATCGATGAAGTTGGTATTCGTAATTTGAGTTCACACACGTGAAATTTGGATTTTTTGTGGCTATTCATTGTTATTGCTGCTGTCGTCGTCCTGTCGAGCTTGTTCGATTGGCATCGATAACCTTTTGAAACAAGATTCCTGCAGATCACGTTGAGACGAAACACCAAATCTCGTGAAGTCAAAATGTCCGTTTTCAGAAAAAGACGCCCTCTACCGGCGAGTTCTGGTGCATGCAGAGTTACCCCCCCCCCCTGGTGTCTTCTTACTCTAAAGAGCCACGGAGCTAAAAAAATCTGCGGGTTAAAGCAGTGCAACACGTTTACCATGGTGGGACTCGATTTCTGGTAACGCTCTGGCTGGATCTGGAAGATTTTGTCTCACTGAGCTTTCCTTTTGAATAATAACTGAGATAAGCCCCGGGTGATCATAGAGTTACCTTCTGCAGCCGGTTTCTTACAACCTCCGACCCGTAACACAAGTATTAGCGGAAGCAAGGGCACTAGGCGTTCCCGCCAATGTCCGCCGCCATTGCTAGCAGCGGCTTCCAGACCCGTGACACGTGGCACTACACGAGCTGCATCCGTGTGTGCTTCTTGATGGGGAAAGAAAGCACTCTCTCTCTCTCTCTCTCTAAGAGAAGAGATCGAGATAGCGAAGCGAGCGAGAGAAAGAGAAAGATAGAGCGAATCGAAAGCGCTCGAGAGATCTCGCGCGGTAGATATCTCTCTCATCTTCTCGAGAGCTAGCTATCTCTCTCTCTCTTCTCCCCGAAATCTCGCTCTCTATCTAGCTCTATCCCTATATCTCTCTCTATCCATCTCGCTCGCTCTCTCTCTCTATCTCTCTCTCTCTCTCTCTCTCTCTCTCTCTCTCTCTCTCTCCATCTTCTCTCTCTCTCTCTCTCTCTACTCTCTCTCTCTCTCTCTCTCTCTCTCTCCCCCTCTCCATCTCTCTCTCTCCTCTATCTCCCTCTCTCTCTCTCTCTCTCCATCTCTCTCTCTCTCTCTCTCTCTCTCTCTCTCTCTCTCCTCTCTCTCTCTCTCTCTCTCTCTCTCTCACTCAATCTACTTATTTTCCGATGAATTTTAGAAATTCTAAATAAACTAAATGGTTCAAACAAGAGTAAAACATTAAAAAGGCGATAATTTGGAAAAGTATAATAGATTAGTTTGTACGTATAGACGAACCGTAGGATTAGAGTTATCGGTTTACAACAGAAGGCTGCACGGATATGACGTCACAAATCCGGAATTTGGCGTCAGAATTATTGCGTTATCGATAATGGCCATGAGGATCGAAAGAACGTCGATTTATTTCTTATTATTCCCCATGATCCTGCTGGAAGAATATTTATTTCCGATTTAACGGAAACTCCCGAGACGCTGCTTTAGTCTTTCCACGTAATCGGTCAGCTCCGCTGCGGTCCCGAACGCGAGTCACGTGGTTCGTGCGGAGTCGGCCGTACCCATGAGAGAACTAATCTCCGGAACTTCACCCTGTACGAACGTTGCCGGAAACAGCCGATTTATTTTGATTTCAAGATAAACTTGTGCCATGTATGATGATGATGATTCTTGCAGTTGAAGAGAGCGATCTGCCATTTACTGCTTTATTGGGTGATCTTCTAACAGCTATCACACTAGATTTGTATACAATCTCTACAGCTAATCTTTAGGTTAAATCCCATATCCAAGCGTTACTGATCACCTGACATCAGACTGTCTTCAACTTTAATGATGGGTCCCTGACTTATGCGCAGCGCTCTATTTATCATCGTTTTCGCCCCATAAGAGTTCCCGTTATTAAAAGGACAACTGCCTCTTTAACCAGGACACGAAACATTTCAGCTCACCGAAAATTAAAGATGAGGACTTGCGCAATCTAAAACATCTCTTCCCGAGAAAATATTCCCACAATGCAATGCTGGGAATTGCCACCATCCGCGAGTAGCTAATTTTGACTAAATGCAGTCTGTCGTAACATCGTCTATTTCTGAGGGAATAGCATTTTTAGAGATCTCGTCTTGGTTCGTGAAATCTTCGTAAAAGACAACAAATCACAACCAGCCGTAAACAAAAAAATTAGACTTTAATTGCCTTTATTGTATCTTATTAATAGACTGACTCGATATATATATAATATACATTATACATTTTGGAAGAATTTCGCTTCTTTATCAAATCATATGTAACCGCAAAACACTAGTTCCAAAGAAATGATGGCAGCAGTTTTGTATTACGGGAGTTAGCTGCCCCTTGAAATCTACTACGCGTCGGTTGCGAGTCGTCTTATCGATCTGGACTCCGCTAACGGTTCAATTTATTCCCCGTTTCGATTCTTTTGTCAAACCTCTTAGCCAGATTAGGCTAAAAGTGTTTTTACACTCGATCTGCCAGTGAGACCCCCCCACACACACACACACACACACCCATCCCGCAGCTCTTGTAAGTTTGTCCATCAGGACCTTATTTCCTTTTCGTCCGGTTAAAACGATTATGCATCGGCTTGCTGGCATCGTCTCTTAAATCAGTGTTGGGTGGGGGGGGGAGAGATGGAGAAACCTCATCAGTAAGACACCCTGACTTGGTGTGTTTTCTTTTTTTCAATATCTGCTGTAACACACGGAAGAATCCCGTGCGCTTGTTTTGTTTGTTTGTTGTTTTTCCTTTAAAATTATTTACTTTCTGCTAACAGCCCGTACACGGGAGAACAAAGACGTCATTAGAGGTCCTAAGTGTTTACCTGCGCGATGGTTATTCCATCATTGTCCAGTGTTGACTCAAACGCGAGCAGGGCACTCACGGGTTCTGACGACTATATTAAATAATACTTCTGATGGTGAAGAAAACTAATATCGACCCGAATATAGATCGATATTGGCCCGAATGAAAGATTGGGAAAGCGGAATAGAGCTTATAGAGCTCGGCGAAATATGTGGACTAGTAGCAATTACTTCGTTCCTGAAAAATAAAAAAGATGATGATGTACCTTGCACCTGTGTATGAAACATGACATATACCCGTTAATAATAATAATAATATAATAATAATAATAATAATAATAATAATATAATAATAATAATAATAATAATAAAGCAATAAAAAACAGAAACTTTTTACGATATTTTGGTAAATTTCGAGATTTAAGGTCATACAATCTCCCCCCCCAAACCACCAACTTCTCTAATTTCTTAATATATTATATATCCAGTTCTCATGAACCATGAGATAAAGATACAGGAAAATTATCTTTTCCTTCCGACTTAACGTCGTCCATATTGGACTCTTTTTTTTTTACGTACCGGATCAACCGATCTGACGTCACAGAGCGCGCTCCACGTAGACCACGCGACGCTTTAGGGTGTTGTGACGTCACGAGAAGCGTGTAAGCTACCTTCCGCCCCGAAATGTCTGCGCATGCGTTGTGCAAGGTTGCTTTCAGCCTCTCGCGCCGCAGGGGTGGGGGAGGGTTAAGGGGGTTAGGCTTAGCTACCAGCGGGTCCGAGACCCGCGCCAGCCGCTTGCACTGCGCCTGAAAATCGGAGTGTCGGGGTTCAGCCAAAGGAGACTGGGGGATGGGGGGGTCGACGTCATCGTTCCGGCGTAGTAGGATAATTTGGTCAGTCGGGGGTTCGATCCCGCCCCTTTCCTCTTTCAATTACTGGAGTAAACTTGTCGAGCCGGTTCGGCCGGACCGAGAGTAAGCACCAGTGCGATTGATTAAACCCCAGCCTTCGCAGAGCGGTAAAAGCAAATAGTTTCTCCGCTGGCCGACAGCGGATTTAATTGTGGAATGGGCGGGCGAGCGGGCGGGCTCCCCTGCCAAACGCGCTGGCCATTAAAGATTGATCTGGCGAGCTCCCCTGTCTCCGCCAAACAAACAACAGACCCCCCCCCCGTGTCGGCCCTGCAGCCAAACCGCTCAACTTCGCCGTGCTTCTAATAACCGTCTCCCTCTCTCTGTGTGTAATGACGTCACATCTCTCTCTGTGTAATGACGTCACATCTCTCTGTGTAATGACGTCACATCTCTCTCTGTACTGACGTCATCTCTCTGTACTGACGTCACATCTCTCTGTGATGATGTCATCTCTCTATGTAACTATGTCATCTCTCTCCCTCTCTGTTTAATGACGTCATCTCTCTGTACTGACGTCACATCTCTCTCTTTAATGACGTCATCTCTCTGTACTGACGCCACATCTCTCTCTGTGATGACGTCATCTCTCTATGTAACTATGTCATCTCTCTCCATCTCTGTGTGATGACGTCATCTCTCTGTACTGACGTCACATCTCTCTATGTAATGATTTCATCTCTCTCTTTAATGACGTCAACTCTCTACTGACGTCACATCTCTCTGTAATAACGTCATCTCTCTCCCTCTCTGTGTGTAATGACGTCACATCTCTCTATGTAATGACGTCATCTCTCTATGTAACTATGTCATCTCTCTCCCTCTCTGTGTGTAATGACGTCATCTCTCTGTACTGACGTCACATCTCTCTATGTAATGATTTCATCTCTCTCTTTAATGACGTCAACTCTCTACTGACGTCACATCTCTCTCTCTCTCTCTGTCTGTACCGTTGTTTGGTTGTTTTGTAATTTCCGCCCATAGTTCCAAGTATCTGTTTTTAAAACTGTTTTTTCAGGAACAGCACCAAGGTTATTATAAAACTGCCGAAATAGCGATGGAATCCCGTGCTAATGCCGCCCGTCGGAGGATTTCCACCTCCGGAGGTTAGCTTCAGAATTCGATGATCTTGCTTCAGTAATCTCCAAAAGTTTGCCTCTGTAATCAAGATCACGTGATCGTTGCGTCACCAGAGATACGTTTCCTTTTGTTGTTGTTGTTGTTGTTTTTGTTTGCAATACCAGTTAGGTAAAATAGTTTCTATCGTTTCGACTTATCACACATAGAGTACAGCTCACAAACAATTAAAATCTCATTCTTTTCCAAAAGTTTCCCTCCCACTCCCACCAGCCTCACTATTTTGTGACCTACACGTGCAGGAAAGGTAACTCTCTGATTTCCATTCTGTGACCGAGAGATGTCGCTTTGAGAAGATATTTCTCTTTGTGCGTGCGCGCGCGCGGTCGGATGGAAATTTTAAATAAAAAATAAATAAACTACATACACAAAGTTACCTGCATGACAATAGCAGACTTCGCCAAACGATTTGCCAAGGTTCTCTGTCCTGGAACCATCTGTTTTCCGTCACGTGCTCTCATTAATGTTCAACGAGATCGTTCTGATATTTAAAGCTGATACTGTGCGGGAAAATACCTTTTTTTCTTTCTTTCTTCTAACTGATGCCGTAATTGCATACACCAGCAGAATATTCTGAAGTCTCATTCTTCAAATCAGAACCGTCCGAAATTAGTGTCTCCTTAATGGTGTCAGCCACCGGATTTCTTCTGAACGTCTCTAGCTATTTCCTAAACGCGCTCTCTCATTCTCTTCAAAGTCAAGCAAATAAAATCCCTCCAATATAAATCTATGAAAATCGGTTTAGATCATTATATTATACAATTGAAATAAATTGTAAGGATGCAGATATGTATATTTTTGGCTGGTTTATTTATGATTGTTGTCCGTCTGATAAATCGATTCTCAATTTATGTAAGAGCTTTCCACCCTCCCTAACCAGTTATGAAAAAGTGTTTCCATTATCTCCTTCCTACAACAGACATAAATCAATACTGTTCTACTCTGAGAGAGAGAGAGAGAGAGAGAGAGAGAGAGAGAGAGAGCTGATGATTGATGTGATGATGATGATGATGATGATGATGATGTGATGATGATGATGATGATGATGATGACTGGGACATTTTTAGTGAAATTCTTTGCCATTTCTAAGACAATTTTAGCGAAAAATGTAAATTACCCGCAATCATCAAAGCGACGAATATTTTGACACATCTACCTTCCTTATTAAAGAAAAGACCCCCCATCTAACAGAAATAATCCACACGGTATTACAAACTACAATGTTGTTCTAAATAAGGATAGAAACATAATTTTTATTCTTCTCCTCTCATCTCCGTGGTTTCATTAGTTGTTTAGCTTTTCACCGCAGAACCTTTACCAATCAACTACGGCGCAGTTAATATGACAGCAAACGCCATAAGCTGTCTACTTTTTACCATATATCAGTAATAATGTCTTTGGTTTGTAATTCAATATGACGTAGAAATTTTCTTTTACACATTTGTTCGAACACGCCTACACACACATGGATATAGGCGTGCTCGCTGGGAGAGCTGGCTGGCTCCTTGGCACCTAATTAAAACAACGGAAATAAATAAGGTCTCTAGGAGAGTGTGCCGGGGAAGGTCTCTCGCGAGAGGACTCTCTCGCTCTAGAGAGAGAGCTCAGGAAGAGACCAGGAAATCTCTCAATCTAGAGAGAGCAGCAGAGAGGAGAGAGAGCTCGATCGATCTCGAGGAGTATCTCTCTCTCGAGAAGAGCGATCTCTGCGCGAGCGCCGAGAGATCCTCAGCTAGCTCCAGCGACAGAGCACTAACTCACATCTCAAGCCTCTCCTCTCCGCTGTCTTCATCTCCCTCTCACTCTCTCTCTTTCTTCATCTCTCTCTCTCTGTCTTCATCTCTCTCTCTCTCTTTCTTCATCTCTCTCTCTCTCTCCTCTCTTCTCTCTCTCTCTTCTCTCTCTCTTCTCTCTCTCTCCTCTCTCTCCTCTCTCTCTCTCTCTCTCTTTCTCTTCTCTCCTGTCAATGATACACTTCTATCGCCTTTATCTCAATCGACCTTTTTATCCGGATACTCTTTTATTTTCTTTTGTTCTGTTTCTAGTCAAAACAGTTAACTGTTTTGAACTCATGGCATCATACAACCCAATAAAACATCCAGTAATAATAATAAACTTTACTAAGGTATTTAATTTACTCACACTGGACTATTTAATTTGCTGGTAATTAGAATATTTGGTTAGTAGGTCTTTTAGGTTTTTATAGCTAGGTCATTTAATTTTGTGATAATTAATTCTGTAAATTTACTAATGGTTAGAACATTTAGATTTTTTTCAAATTTCGATTATTTAGTTTAGCATTGGTTGTTAGCTCATTAAATTTATTGATTGCTAGATCATTTACTTTTATAGTTAGAACATTAAAATCTTTAAAAACCAGATCAATCATTTTTTCATGATTCACATTTTATATTTAATGTTAACTTTTATAACAGTAAAACCATAAGATTTTAAGAATTAGACCGATTATTTTTTTACAATTATTGACATATCCAATATAATGCTAATTAGGTTATCTACTTTTTGATAATAATATTTTTATAATTACATTTTTGTGATCAAATTTTAGAATTAGATCATCATAATTATTACTATTATTAATTATATCATTCAATTAACTTTCATTTATTCATTACTACTTCTATTTTGTTCAGAAGGTTTGCTATTCACGACTGAATATTTCGACCAAAGATGGCGCCACACGCGAGTTGGCGGTAATGACGAAATCGTGACGTCATTTGCACTCGCTGCTGCATTCCTTTGGTTTTCCAGCGCCGCGCCGTTAAAGACGGGTGATCCCCGTACTAAGTTTGTGCCACGTGACTATCGAAGAATCGCGCGCTGGCGAGAGAGCTGAAAGTGAGGCTCTTGCGTTGATCTTCGGAAAAGGGGTTATTGGGGAAGAGAAGTCGTCTTAATCGATCGGATCGGGTGGGTAGTTAGCGTATCAGGCGGTTGGTTCCGTGTGCAGGGGCCCAATAGGGCCCTGTTCGGCTTCGGAGAAAGCGGTTAGGGCGTTTTAAGGCTCAAACCGGAAGAGGTCCTCGCGGCGGCGGAAATCGGGGGGGGGGTGATAGATCCCCCGAGCTTAGGTCACCGACAACCGGGGGCCGGCTGGTGAAGGAGGAAACAGCAAAACTGTGCTGGGCGACCTGGGCTGCAATTACTGAAAGAAACGGACTCCTTCCAGCCGTAAGTCCGTCACCTGCCGTTAACAGCAGGAAGAGGGTCGGCCTCCGTTTCCCTGACGTCTATTCTACTCGGCCGTTCGCGAAACGATCGCGCCGACTGTTTTTATGGTTTTGTACGCGGTTTGTGCGATGGGAAATCGATTCTCCGTCGTTCTTATTTCTCCTTGGTTCCGCGCACCTGTTGATCGTGTTGGCGCGCGCTCTGCGATGCTGAACGGTCTACAGCGGTCGTAGGTCGACGTAAGCCCGGGAGTTTAGGACGGTGCCGAGTGGAGGGGAGGAGAAGAAACTAGGGTTTTATAATTAAAGCATTCCTAAAAAAAAAATGGTGGGGGGGACATGGAAGAGTGTGATGTGAGCCGTATGGTGGAACAGGAAGTCCTCTCTACCTCGTCTTTTATGACTGACATGTAAGAACCAAAACACGATGCTTACGCGACTTTGGACGTGCCAGGTGAATACAGTGGAAAAGTGGTCTATTATCAATTGATTCCTTACGTCAGTCGTTCGAAGTGAAAGGCCCCGGTCTGTTATTGTGACTTATGGACGCCGGTTCAGGGTGCCAGGTTTAGCACGGACGCTGTCTCAGCCCCCACCCTTAAGCTGACAGGAGGATGGAGAGAACTTGATCGTCAATGGAACGGAGTAGGAAATAGATAGGACAGTAACCCTGTCCCCGCCAGATTGTAGCCTAAGTCCCGACACTAACCCTGTCCCCGCCAGATGTTAGCCTAAGTCTCGACACTAACCCTGTCCCCGCCAGATTGTAGCCTAAGTCTCGACACTAACCCTGTCCCCGCCAGATTGTAGCCTAAGTCTCGACACTAACCCTGTCCCCGCCAGATTGTAGCCTAAGTCCCGACACTAACCCTGTCCCCGCCAGATTGTAGCCTAAGTCTCGACACTCCCGCCTCCGCGCCGCAGATCCACGAGAAGCGTCGAGTCGAATTCTCCCCTCCCCCATCTGTCCGTCCACATTCCAATCACGTCCCCCGGGGGTAAAGGGAGAAACATCGCGAGAACTCAGCCCGTTATTTCGGCCCGGCGATAGTACACACCGGTTACATCTACCCACCTGGACGTCTGATATACCTGAAATACTCGTTACTCACCAAAGCCACGTGTAACAGCGGGTAGCGCAATAACAAAGACGACGACGACGGCCGGCTATTGCTAAAACCGGCGTCGGGGACCTGACCGAGGAACGAAGGATCGAACTGCTACATTACTTCCGTGAATATCAATAACCATTACCAGATATTCAAGAATTTGTGCTGCTTAAAAAGAAGACATAAACGTTTCTTCGTCGTCCTTAATAGTTTTCTTCGCATCAATTTGTCCTACCATCTGCCGACCGGAAGTGCTTTCAGGTATTTAGACTTTATCGGGAATGGCGATCGTTTCAGAATGTTCCCCTACAGTCGACCCGTGTTGGGGGGGGGCAGGTTGTTCTCGAAACACGGTCACCGTCGTTCGCTGAAGGGTACCGATCGAACTCGATCAGCGAGCCGGGTTTGATCGAGTCCGTTTTTCTGTTGAAGATTCTCTCGTTCCTCCTCTCCGCGGCGGGTGGCGAGCATCGTGAAGGCTGAGTGCCTCTGAAACTCCGCCGCCTGAAGTGATGCGGACTCGAGGAGGAGGGAAAATGATGCGCTCGCTTCTTTAGCTGTCGACAGGTTTCCTTCAGAACTTGTCCTGCCTCAGTCGACTGCGGAAGCCAACCACCAATCACTCGGCTCCCGAGATGGTGGTAGATAAACAGAAGTTAACTAAGTAGACCCCTCTATCAAGGAAGTCGAGTTTCGATTGGGTTCGCTCTCTTTTTGGCCCCTTGCGAATTAACTGGGCGATTGTTTCATTCTTGGAATCCTATGTTTAGCCAATAATTTTGGAAACATATTATTATTATTATATTATATTAGTATTATTATGATTATGTAGTATTATTATTATTATTATTATTATCTTATTATTATTATTATTATTATTAATTATTATGATATTATTATTAACATTATTATTATTATTATTATTATTATTATGATTATTATTATTAACATGATTATTATTATCATTATTGACATTAGTATTACCATTTCATCATCATCATTAGGATATTTATTATTTTATTATTAGTATTATTATTATTATTATTATTATTATTATTATTATTATTATATTATTAAACATTATTATTCTTATCATTATGACATTATTATTACCATTATCATCATCATCATTATTATTATTATTATTATTATTATTATTATTATTATTATATTATATTATTAATTATTATGATTATTATGTTTCTGAAAGGATTCCTAAATGTTTTTTTTTTTCAGGTAAGTGCTCATTAGTACGATTTCTCCCTAAAGGTTTCGCGAGTTCGTTA
>JACATO010001047.1:0-65111 GCA_018389105.1 Nautilus pompilius
CATACATAAGAATGAATAACAAACATATTATACATATATAATAACATACACATACATATAATATATCTATAAAGACATAAATATCATGCATATTACACGATTCCATCATAACAGAATATAAGTCTGCACACACAACTTCATAATATAGTTGCTCAGATAAACATAAATAAAAGACAATAAACATATTCGCACAACCATAAATATGCACACATACATGCACAAATATAAATATGCATGTCTTCCCACACAAGCATATGCATACACGTACACATAATTAAACCACAATACGCACTTTCACACACCATAAATATGCATACTACATGCTTACACGTAATAGATATACCTGAATACGTGCAAACACATACTTAATATGCATGATACATGCACACGAATATAATACATAAATATGCATACGTACATGCACACAAACTTATATATGCATTCATAGAAGCAAACGCAACCTTACATATGCACACACATGTACACACATAATTAAGCATAATTAAATGAACACATAAACAATACCTTGATATGCATATATACAGGCACATACAAATACACACATACATGCACACATACACCATAAATAAATATGCATTCACTCAAACACAAACATACATAAATATGAATACACATATAAATATAAATATGCATACATACATATAAACACATACATAATGCACACACATATACATACATAAGATGCCATGTACATGCACACCAACTTCCATATATATGCATACATAGAAGCACACGTATACCAATATATTTATCCAAACATACTTGCCCACACATAAAAAATACATAATATGAACATACATACACACACAGACATAATATATGCATATATACGTGCACACATATATACTTATACATAAAGATACAAACATACAAAAACACATATACACACAGTTAATATCCAGATATACATGTCCAAACATACATAAGCATGAATAAACATATTCGTATATAAGCTTACATACATGCACACATAATAAATATACATGCACAGGCACGTATCTAAATATTCATACTATATGTGACACACAAAACACATACATATATACATATACACACATATAAACAATAAATAAATAATACATATATGCACACATACACATGTAAATATCCATAACTCAAACTTAAATATACATTCATTTGCATGCATACATGCACACGCACATAAATATGCATTGTTCATGAACTCGCATTTAATTACATATTAATACATGCATCACACACATATATATATATATACATGCATAAATACGCATCCATATTTACAGATCGCATACAATATATAGCTACGTAGATGCACAAACATAAATATGCATAGGTCATGCACACATTCTTTAATATAGATGCTCATATACATACACAGATAAATAAATAAACCACAATACAGACATTGATACAACCATAATATGCACTCATACTTGTACACACTCATTAATATAGATACATACATGCAAATATATTGACGAATATACATCAAACATGCATATGCATACACAATATACACATATTCAGACATGCAAAAATATGCATTCACTCATACACAAATATAATATACTTACATAAATGCATACGTACATACATATACACAAATAAGCGTGCAAAACACATAATTATGCATACATATATGCGCACATATACACACATACATAAATATGAATGCATACATACACACACATATACAAACAATATTTGCATACGTACATGCAAAATATACATAATACATATTCATACATACATGCACATATACACATACACACATATATATATGCATACGAGAATGCACACAAATACATACACATACACATATACATTTGCATAGATACATGAACACAGATACACACATGAATATGATTACGTAAGTGAACAAATTTATACACATAAATAATTATACATACGTATTTGCAATCAAACATACATATGTATGTATAATAGATGCATACACATACCAAAGTATGCAAACATATATGCACACACAATTATGCACACACAATAATGCAGACATACACACGTACATAAATATGCTTTCGAACATGTGCTCACATACATACATAAATAAACATGCATAGCTAATGCACTCACACACGCACATGCATAATTATAAACATATACCGACACACATAACCACATACATAAATAGTCAGACATACATGCCCATACATACATTAATATCAATACATAAATGCACACATACACATATACATAAATACGCATAAATACACGTAAACAATTACAAATAAATAAATAAGCATACATACACGCACACATATACCAATACATAAATATGAATACATAAATGCACACAAATATGCATGCATATATATGTACACATACAAACATATATAATATCCATACATTCATGCACACACATACAATACTTTGATAGGCATACGTACATGGACAGACAGACCTACACACATACGGAAATATGCATAATACATGCACACATACACACATACTTAAATATCTATATATGTATGTCCCACACATACAGATGCACAAAGATACACATACATAAATATGCATAAACATATACACATATATGTATATATACATGCACACACAAACACAAATATACATGCACAGATATAAATAAATACTCCATGCACACATACATAATTATGCATACATACATACACACACGCGTATCTAAATATACATACATATATGCACACACAAGAACCTACATAAATATGCATACGTATATGCACACACATAAAACCCATAAATATAATACATATATACACACATATAAAAATACATAAATAGGCATACATATATGCACACATACACATATAAATATCCATAACACAAACTTAAATATACATTCATTTGCATACATACATGCACACGCAATAAATATCCATTGTTCATGAACATGCATTTAATTAAATATTCATACATGCATGTACACAGACGCATATATACCCAATATACCGACGTACATAAATTTGCATACACTCATGCACACACACAAATATACATACATGCACACAAGTACATAAATATGCATACACATACATAAATATACATACAAACGCACACACATTAATATGAATACATAAGACACACATGAATATGCATGTCATGTACACACATATATATATAAATATGCAAACATACATCCACACATACTTAAATATGCATACATATATGCAAACACATACATACAGATAAATAAGAATGCATCGTTATATAATTTTGCATAAGTGCATGCAAACAATTATACACATAAGTATGCATACATACACACTGATACGCATACACATAACCATCAAGACATACATGCCCATCCACTTAAATATGCATATATGAATGCACAAATATAAGCATAAAGAAATATGCATTCATTCAAGCACACACATATACATAAATAAAGATGCATACGTCTATGCAAACAAACTTAAATATATATGCATACATTGAAGCACACATATAACCACATACATAAATACATAAATATGCATGCACACATACATATATATACATAAACACACATAGATAAATATACATGCAAAAATTCACAAAATAAACACATACATAAATATGCATACATATATGCACACAAATAGAGACATACATAAGAATGAATAACAGAAACATATTATACATATATAATACATACACATACCTATATATATATAAATACATAAATATGCATGCATATTAACACAGATTCACATACATAAATATAGAGGTCATGCACACACATTCATAAATATAGTTGCTCAGATAAACATAAATACAAACACAATAAACATATTCGCACAACCATAAATATGCACACATACATGCACAAATATAAATATGCATGTCTTCCACACACAAGCATTTGCATACACAGATACACATAATTAAACCACAATACGCACTTTCACACAACCATAAATATGCATACATACATGCTTACACGTAATAGATATACCTGAATACGTGCAAACACATACTTAATATGCATGATACATGCACACGAATATAATACATAAATATGCATACGTACATGCACACAAACTTATATATGCATTCATAGAAGCAAACGCAACCTTACATATGCACACACATGTACACACATAATTAAGCATAATTAAATGCACACATAAACAATACCTTGATATGCATATATACAGGCACATACAAATACACATACATACATGCACACATACACGCATAAATAAATATGCATTCACTCAAACACAAACATACATAAATATGAATACACATATAAATATAAATATGCATACATACATATAAACACATACATACTTGCACACACATATACATACATAAAGATGCACATGTACATGCACACCAACTTCCATATATATGCATACATAGAAGCACACGTATACCAATATAATTTATCCAGACATACTTGCCCACACATAAAAAATACATAATATGAATACATACATACACACACAGACATATATATGCATATATACGTGCACACATATATACTTATACATAAAGATACAAACATACAAAAACACATATACACACAGTTAAATATCCAGATATACATGTCCAAACATACATAAGCATGAATAAACATATTCGTATATAAGCTTACATACATGCACACATAATAAATATACATGCACAGGCACGTATCTAAATATTCATACATATATGTACACAAAACACATACATATATATGCACACACATAAACACCCATAAATATAATACATATATGCACACATACACATGTAAATATCCATAACTCAAACTTAAATATACATTCATTTGCATGCATACATGCACACGCACATAAATATGCATTGTTCATGAACTCGCATTTAATTACATATTAATACATGCATACACACACATATATATATATACATGCATAAATACGCATCCATATTTGCACAGATTCGCATACATAATATATATGCATACGTAGATGCACAAACATAAATATGCATAGGTCATGCACACATTCTTTAATATAGATGCTCATATACATACACAGATAAATAAATAAACCACAATACAGACATTGATACAACCATAAATATGCACTCATACTTGTACACACTCATTAATATAGATACATACATGCAAATATATTGACGAATATACATCAAACATGCATATGCATACACAATATACACATATTCAGACTTGCAAAAATATGCATTCACTCATACACAAATATAAATATACTTACATAAATGCATACGTACATACATATACACAAATAAGCGTGCAAAACACATAATTATGCATACATATATGCGCACATATACACACATACATAAATATGAATGCATACATACACACACATATACAAACAATATTTGCATACGTACATGCAAAATATACATAATACATATTCATACATACATGCACATATACACATACACACATATATATATGCATACGAGAATGCACACAAATACATACACATACACATATACATTTGCATAGATACATGAACACAGATACACACATGAATATGATTACGTAAGTGAACAAATTTATACACATAAATAATTATACATACGTATTTGCAATCAAACATACATATGTATGTATAATAGATGCATACACATACCAAAGTATGCAAACATACATGCACACACAATTATGCACACACAATAATGCAGACATACACACGTAAATAAATATGCTTTCGAACATGTGCTCACATACATACATAAATAAACATGCATAGCTAATGCACTCACACACGCACATGCATAATTATAAACATATACCGACACACATAAACACATACATAAAAATAGTCAGACATACATGCCCATACATACATTAATATCAATACATAAATGCACACATACACATATACATAAATACGCATAAATACACGTAAACAATTACAAATAAATAAATAAGCATACATACATGCACACATATACCAATACATAAATATGAATACATAAATGCACACAAATATGCATGCATATATGTACACATACAAACATATATAATATCCATACATTCATGCACACACATACAATACTTTGATAGGCATACGTACATTGACAGACAGACCTACACACATACGGAAATATGCATAATACATGCACACATACACACATACTTAAATATCTATATATGTATGTCCACACATACATAGATGCACAAAGATACACATACATAAATATGCATAAACATATACACATATATGTATATATATACATGCACACACAAACACAAATATACATGCACAGATATAAATAAATACTCCATGCACACATACATAATTATGCATACATACATACACACACGCGTATCTAAATATACATACATATATGCACACACAAGAACCTACATAAATATGCATACGTATATGCACACACATAAAACCCATAAATATAATACATATATACACACATATAAAAATACATAAATAGGCATACATATATGCACACATACACATATAAATATCCATAACACAAACTTAAATATACATTCATTTGCATACATACATGCACACGCAATAAATATCCATTGTTCATGAACATGCATTTAATTAAATATTCATACATGCATGTACACAGACGCATATATACCCAATATACCGACGTACATAAATTTGCATACACTCATGCACACACACAAATATACATACATGCACACAAGTACATAAATATGCATACACATACATAAATATACATACAAACGCACACACATTAATATGAATACATAAGACACATATATAAATATGCAAACATACATCCACACATACTTAAATATGCATACATATATGCAAACACATACATACAGATAAATAAGAATGCATCGTTATATAATTTTGCATAAGTGCATGCAAACAATTATACACATAAGTATGCATACATACACACTGATACGCATACACATAACCATCAAGACATACATGCCCATCCACTTAAATATGCATATATGAATGCACAAATATAAGCATAAAGAAATATGCATTCATTCAAGCACACACATATACATAAATAAAGATGCATACGTCTATGCAAACAAACTTAAATATATATGCATACATTGAAGCACACATATAACCACATACATAAATACATAAATATGCATGCACACATACATATATATACATAAACACACATAGATAAATATACATGCAAAAATTCACAAAATAAACACATACATAAATATGCATACATATATGCACACAAATAGAGACATACATAAGAATGAATAACAGAAACATATTATACATATATAATACATACACATACATATATATATATATAAATACATAAATATGCATGCATATTAACACAGATTCACATACATAAATATAGTTGCTCAGATAAACATAAATACAAACACAATAAACATATTCGCACAACCATAAATATGCACACATACATGCACAAATATAAATATGCATGTCTTCCACACACAAGCATATGCATACACAGATACACATAATTAAACCACAATACGCACTTTCACACAACCATAAATATGCATACATACATGCTTACACGTAATAGATATACCTGAATACGTGCAAACACATACTTAATATGCATGATACATGCACACGAATATAATACATAAATATGCATACGTACATGCACACAAACTTATATATGCATTCATAGAAGCAAACGCACACTTACATATGCACACACATGTACACACATAATTAAGCAAAATTAAATGCACACATAAACAATACCTTGATATGCATATATACAGGCACATACAAATACACATACATACATGCACACATACACGCATAAATAAATATGCATTCACAAACACAAACATACATAAATATGAATACACTTATAAATATAAATATGCATACATACATATAAACACATACATACATGCACACACATATACATACATAAAGATGCACATGTACATGCACACCAACTTCCATATATATGCATACATAGAAGCACACGTATACCAATATAATTTATCCAGACATACTTGCCCACACATAAAAAATACATAATATGAATACATACATACACACACAGACATATATATGCATATATACGTGCACACATATATACTTATACATAAAGATACAAACATACAAAAACACATATACACACAGTTAAATATCCAGATATACATGTCCAAACATACATAAGCATGAATAAACATATTCGTATATATGCTTACATACATGCACACATAATAAATATACATGCACAGGCGCGTATCTAAATATTCATACATATATGTACACAAAACACATACATATATATGCACACATATAAACACCCATAAATATAATACATATATGCACACATACACATGTAAATATCCATAACTCAAACTTAAATATACATTCATTTGCATGCATACATGCACACGCACATAAATATGCATTGTTCATGAACTCGCAATTAATTACATATTAATACATGCATACACACACATATATATATATATACATACATGCATAAATACGCATCCATATTTGCACAGATTCTATACATAATATATATGCATACGTAGATGCACAAACATAAATATGCATAGGTCATGCACACATTCTTTAATATAGATGCTCACATACATACACAGATACAATAAATAAACCACAATACAGACATTGATACAACCATAAATATGCACTCATACTTGTACACACTCATTAATATAGATACATACATGCAAATATATTGACGAATATACATCAAACATGCATATGCATACACAATATACACATATTCAGACATGCATAAATATGCATTCACTCATACACAAATATAAATATACTTACATAAATGCATACGTACATACATATACACAAATAAGCGTGCAAAACACATAATTATGCATACTTACATGCACACACATATCAATCTATGCATACATATATGCGCACATATACACATACATAAATATGAATGCATACATGCACACACATATACAAACAATATTTGCATACGTACATGCAAAATATACATAATACATATTCATACATACATGCACATATACACATACACACATATATATATATATATATATGTATACGGGAATGTACACAAATACATATACATACACATATACATTTGCATAGATACATGAACACAGATACACACATAAATATGATTACGTAAGTCAACAAATTTATACACATAAATAATTATACATACGTATTTGCAATCAAACATACATATGTATGTATAATAGATGCATACACATACCAAAGTATGCAAACATACATGCACACACAATTATGCACACACAATAATGCAGACATACACACGTACATAAATATGCTTTCGAACATGTGCTCACATACATACATAAATAAACATGCATAGCTAATGCACTCACACACGCACATGCATAATTATAAACATATACCGACACACATAACCACATACATAAATAGTCAGACATACATGCCCATACATACATTAATATCAATACATAAATGCACACATACACATATACATAAATACGCATAAATACACGTAAACAATTACAAATAAATAAATAAGCATACATACATGCACACATATACCAATACATAAATATGAATACATAAATGCACACAAATATGCATGCATATATGTACACATACAAACATATATAATATCCATACATTCATGCACACACATACAATACTTTGATAGGCATACGTACATGACGACAGACCTACACCATACGGAAATATGCATCATACATTGCACACATACACACATATTAAATACTATATATGTATGTCCAACACAACATAGATGCACAAAGATACACATAATAAATATGCATAAAAATATACACATATATTTATATTACATTAGGGCAGGTCGATGTTGACACAGGAGTGTGAGTAAGCAATCAGTAGTTGCATTTCCATGTATAATACGTTAAAATCACAAATATATGAGTTTAACTTGAATATCTTTTTGCGGATTTTGAAATAACTGTTTAATTTTACTTTTTCACTAGTGTTTTCGGTGCATGTAACCATTTTTTTTCAACTGTCCTTGTCTTGCTATGCTTTAAAAGTCAATGTTACGGACCACTGCGTGTCCAGCCCCCTATTATATATATATTTATAGTTTAAGGACGGTTCTCTGTGTTTATTTTAGAAAATATACGGTGTATTGCCTTGCGCCGACGGCGGACTGGAATCTTGCTTATAGTGTCATTGCGAGGCCGTGTTTTGCATAGTAACTTACTCTGTAATAATAATTATTTTAGTGAGTGTTTCTATTTATCATCGGAAAAAGGGGGAGGATTATGAGTATATTACAAGCTGAAGACAAGAGTTTGTAACATCATTAATTTATATATCAGATTTTAATATTGAATTTAATTACATTTAAGGTTGTCTGAGATATTTTTGAAAAAATGCCGAAAGTGAAAACAACGCCGCTAACAAGAAAGAAAAGTGAAGAGAAATATGGCGGTGGTCCTTGTGATTTAGTGCTCACAGATCCCAGCACCTACAGACAATTGATTCAATATTATTATTATCTAGAATGTGCCGATCCCTGTGCAGATTTTTGGGCTAAAGTGCAGCATGTTACCAGGGACTTGAAATCAATTTGGTTGTCTGTGAATCCAAGATTACCATTAATTCATGAAAAATCCATTGACAGAAAAGTTAAAGATCTCTTTGTGACTGTGAAAGACATAAATCGCAAGCATGCTAAAGCAAATGCTAAGCGTAATCTGGATTCTAAGTTGGACAAACTCTTTGATATATCAGCCTGTTCCTGTCCTCTGGAAATTGTGCCTTGCAACGATTCTAGGATATATTGCAAAAAAGACAAATGCACAAAAGAACACATCATCTGCGTTTGTCCAGCAGCTGCAAAGGTGCCAATTGAAGAAAGAGCATATCTTCGAGATCAGCGTTCAAAAACAGGACCCAAGGGAGCATTTCAGATGTCTTCGGTGGACATATCTGCTGCCAAAAGAGATAGGAGAGCTAAACTGAGAGAGCAACATGTCTTATCTCAGGAGGACATTGAATTAGCAGGACCTTCTACACAGCCTACAGATATCCCTGAACAATCAAATTCTGAGGTTCGTGTTTTTTTTTTCTTTGCCTTAGTATATATGAACTAAACGATCATTACCTTGTATGCTATGTTAGTATTTCGAATCACAACTACTTCATGCAAAAATTAATGCATTTTTTCTTGTATCTTAATCTGCTGAAGAAGTAATATTCCCTATCTAATCTTTTGTGATTCTTATATTTTCAGGGAGATGAATGGCAGCCTAACAGGAGGACTTCAGGAGACTACAACCTTCTCAAGTTTCCCAGATATGCTATGGAGCTTGTCAGAGCTGAATGTTCCTCCAGTCTTGGGGCAGCTCTTGGTAATGCCTTGCTCTATGACATCAAACACCTATTGAGGCCAGAGGTTGACATTAATCAAATCTTAATTGACAAGTGTAAGTTAGACAGGGCTAAATCAAAAGTAAGAGTAATTAGTGAAGAAGTTGAGTCAGAGACGAAGACACACCTCGTTTGCATGGGTGTAGATGGAAAGCTTGATGATAAAACCTTGACATATAAGGAAACAGAAGCGCAAGAAGGGGGAAATGTTCTCAAAAAGTGTGTTGCTACAGAACATCATCTCACATTCACATATGAAGATGGAAAATCTCCAGGCACCTATTTGACCCACAGAACAATACCTGTTGTAGGTGCTACTGGCGATGTTCTTGCTCAGGAAGCATTCAGTGTTCTTCAAGAATATGACAGCCTTGAGAGTATACATGCTATTCTTCTTGACAATACAGCAACAAACACTGGTTCTAAGAGTGGTTTGGTGGTAAAGCTAGAAGAAATTCTTGGGAGGAAGCTGCACACAATTGGCTGTGCCCTTCATCAAAATGAACTTCCACTAAGAGCCCTATTTAAAAAACTGGATGGAACAACAACTGGCCCAAGAAGCTTCAATGGACCCCTTGGGAAAAGGTGCTTAGAAGATATTCATGGTGAACCACAAGTACAGTTTGAGCCAGTTCAAACACCAATTACTGATGAGTACATTCCAGATGAGGTACTGAAGGATCTCAGTCATGATCAAAGGCTTCTCTATGAATATTGTAAGGGTATCGGAGTGGGAAGAGTAGATGATAGATGGGCAGCCTGGAAAATAGGTCCACTCAACCATGCACGATGGTTAACACTTGCTATACGACTTCTTTGTCTATACACACGAGACAACAGTCCAAACAAGAATCTGACAAAATTAATCCAATACATCGTCAAGGTTTATGCTCCCTCATGGTTCAGCTTAAAGATGTCCTCTAAACTACATGATTCACCTCGCATTCTTTTCTCTACCATCAACCACTTGAAACTGATTCAGTTTGATGATGTGAGACGCATTGTAAAACAAAATATTCAGGGGAATGCTTTCTGCCTGCTACCTGCAAACTTCCTTTACGCCATGGTGAAAGATGATGATGACCAGATCAGAAATCTTGGACTTCACACAATTCTTACTCTCAGACGCAGGTATTGTTTGCAAAATTTGTTATTCTAGATATTTTTATTTTCAAAATAATATATTAAGATTTGAACAGAATACTTAGGCAACGTCTGTGGAATTTTTATATTTCGAATTTTCAGAGCAAAATAATAAGGAAATAGTTTTGATTATTAGGCCGATATTATTAATATACATTTTTTTTATTTCCAGAATGAACAGCAGCCAAGAAATGGAAAAGAAAATTCCTCCAGTGAACTGGGACGCTGACACCTGGCCAGAGCTTATTGACCTTCCTGACGCTGGTACAATGGAGCCACCAACTACACAACACTTTTCTGATGAGGAAATCCAGACCTTCATCAACAAGAGCACAAAGCCGGATATTCCAAACCTACCATGTCATTCTCAGAGCGTTGAAAGGAGTGTAAAGTTAGTGACAGAAGCTTCTCATTCAGTGTATGGGTTTGAGGCCCGACACAGATCTATCCTTACGAAACTGCTGAGCAGGAAAATGCGTCCAGTGTTTATGTCAAAAGGACATTATTCTCAGTCATATGATCATTTATATTCCTAGTTTTATTGGGTCATTATGGAAATATATTGTTCTCTTTTCCAAATGTTATGTAACTTATGATAAAAAATATAGAATATGAAATAACTTGAAACACAATCAAACTTTAATCGCAAATCCGCAAGCGGAACATTAACCTAAAAGCCTAATTTTTTTTTTATTGTGTACTACTTGAATAGATGCAACTACTGTATACTTACTCATATTGCGATTTTTAAAAAAGTTGAAAATCAACCTGCCCTAATATACATGCACACACATATACATGAATATACATACAAAAAAATGCACCATTCCACACTGCGTCAATATAAGGTATCTACATGCCCACATACAAATGCATGCAATATACACACACACCATATAGTTCACTCATGAACACCACATACATAAATATACATACACACATATACTCAATGTCTTTAGAAACAGGTATTTAATAAGAGTCTTTACTGACTTTTCTGCTCTTGTCTGTATTAATGCAATGTTGTTTATTTATAGGCTTACGTATTTCTTCTCTATTATCTCTGCTGGAAGCCATGTGGCACTGAAGCTCTGCTTTCAGTCAGATGAGCTTTGATAATTAGACCATCCATTGAATTTGAGATTTCTGGCACCAGAAGCCGCAACGAGGTGTTTTGTTGACTCTTTTGTGCTTTTTCCACAATAACTAGAGAATCAAGGTAAGGAAGCTCTTTTATTCCAGCCTTGAAGAAAGGATTTTTAGGCTCTGAATATATTTTTGTTTATTCATTTGAAGAATCTACACATTGAAAATGTATCTAAGGAGTTGTCAAGTTCTGAAATGGAAGATGTAAATAGAGATTTATCGTTTGATAAGAAATTTATCTCTTCATGATGGAAATTTAATGTGCTATAATACATTAGATATTAACTCATTTTCTACTGATCCATTTCAATGAACAATTTGGTCTCTTGCTATGGATTTTAAATGCCATGGTGCATTAGCCAGAAGTTATCTCCCCCTTCCAATACAAGATCACAGAAATACTGTCACCGCTCTTCCACTGCACCCTTATATGTAAGATGTTTATCTGCCAACTGGTTACTCAGACATATTTAGATTCTTCTCTTTTGGATGTTTTATTTCTCATGTTTTTACTGACATTTAAACAGTTAAATGTGACCCATGTGGACGGCTGTTTGAGGCTTTAAAAATCTCCTGTTTGCCTGTTTTCAATTTCTCTTCTGTTTTTCTGGATTAAAAGGAAAGTTTGTTTACTGTCAGACAAAGATCAGGAGTTTTATGTTTAGAAAACTAATTCCTTTTGCTTTTCACTTTTTTAAAGCCTTTCAAGGATCTTTTTTTGATTAAATTTTTATTTTTATATTTATGGTGGACATTTTGTTTTATTTGATCTTCTTGTAATTTTAGCAGGACATTTAAATATCTGTAATAAATATCTAAAAGCAGCTGATGCCATCGTGTGAGGTTATATGAGCTGATGACATTTTTCCTATGGCAGAGGATTCTACAACATCAGTCCTTGTCTTTTTTTAATAATAATAATAATAATAATAATAATAATAATAATGTGGAAAAAATGAAAATACAGAAATAATACTGAACTCAGCCGTGATCCTTGTACAACATTTTATCTCAAATTTTTGTGGCTGTCTTTCTGTTATGGGAAATCATCGTTTAAGAAACTTTTGTGTGTCCACATTGATGTTTCAGAATTGTCTTTCCAAAAAAGGAAAAGACAAAAACAAAGAAAGTTGATGAGATAGTCTACAAAAGATTCATCCCCCACAGAAATATTTGAGGTTGGTCCACTTCTGGTTGGAAAAAGAAGAGAAAAGTACGTTGGTAAAATCCTAAAGGAGCCCTGTTAGTGAACCCTAACTCCTGTCAACGTGTAACCATCACTCATACTTTCTTCCAGGCAGTGACAAGTACTGAAGCAGCAATGACATTTATTTACTAAACTCCATCGATAATGTCTGATTTATTCTAAAAGATGCTGGAGAAAATTTTGTTCAGATGCATTCCCCTATCTACATAGAATGCCAATTTCCTATGAAATTTGATTATCGCTGTGACCATGATAATTTATCGGAATGGTCTCTTGGTGCTTGTAGAATGTGTGCGTAAGAATCAAGTTAACAGCAGGGCAAACCAGCCACACTCTCCATATCTAGCAACACAGATGTACTTTTTTGTTTCAATTTTCACTTTCATTTCCCTCAAAGAGCTGCTGCTGCTGTAATTAATATTTTCAAGCTGAACAGATTTTAAAAGCTACTGTTTTGTTTGTGTTTGTCAAAACAGTGCTCTTTTATTCTGCTATTTGTGTACGTATTGCACATGTGGACAATCCATACACAGATGGAATAACAGACAGGGGCTACTCCAGGATTATATAGGTAGTACTCACATATCAACAAGTGGACCTTTTTGATTAAAAATTAAGGTTAAAAAGGTGTTAAATTATGCCATATTTATAAGGATGTGAGCACTTAATCTACTTGAAAAATATTGAAGATTATACAAAAAACTGTGTTAAAATTAAGTATTTTATTAACTAAAATATATATATATATATACATGCTATCAATAAAATTACTCATGAATTTTCTATATAGAGCTATATAGAAAACTTTTAACATAATCAAATCATATATTGCACAGTACAAAATAATACTCGTAAGATATATTTGCCATCAATAAAATTACTCTACTACTCAATATTACTCAATAGAAAACTCTTAACATAAATCATATATTGCACAGTACAAAATACATCGCCAGTAATCAATATCAGTAATAAGGTTGGTAATATATATCCAATATAATTATTTACAAGAGTTCCATCCTTCGTGGCTTAGCGTTTGCAAAGTCTCTTACAACTTTGGCTAGATCAATATCATGACTCTTATGAATATGAAGAATTGCCAAATCGGACAGTCTCTGCTGGGTCATGGTATTCCTGAGTTTTGTTTTAATTCGTTTCAAAGCACTGAAGCTTCTCTCTGCAGTACACACTGACACGGGATATGTTAACAATGTATTGATGGCGGTATACACTGCTGGATACAATTCCTTGGTTGTTGAATCAAGTGTTGTTATTAAAGAATCAGGTTGGTCTTGTGCCTCTACATGTTGCCATCTGGACTTCCAACGAGTAACTTCATGTTCAAATTGGGCTTTTGTTATAGTAAAATCTTCATTAAAATGGTCATATATATTATCAACATTTGCTGTTGATAAATCTTGAAGCCGTCTGGGTACTAAGTACTGCGCATGGAATCCTGGTAGAGGAGATATAAGGTAATCCCTCATTTCTTGTATAAAGTGGTCTAAAAAAGGCAGATACATGGCCCGTTTCCAGTAATCACTGACCGTTTCAGCCTGAACGTTTTCACGATGTCTTTGTCGACCTACAGTTCTGGGCTTTGAAGGCTGCAAGTCATACTTAGCGCCCATGGTTTCAGCTTTCTGAAATAATGTTTTCCATACTTCATCATCAGCCCTTTCTGCCTCAAAAGTTGAAACAACGGCACTTGCTTCTCGTGAAGCCTCTACTAAATCCAGAGTAGGCTTTTGCAAAAATATGGCGAGCTCATGTGTATATTCAAACACATGTTCTAGAAACACAGTGGCAATAATGAAATCCCACTTTAATATGGAAGCCGCTAAAGCACGAGCTTTGCTGTCTCCTTCTTCTCCCAAATCTTCAAAGGTCTCCACGATGGCATCAAAACCTGAGACAAACACACTTAAACAATCTGCTCTAGAGGTCCAACGTGTTTCGCATAGGGTTTTTAATTTAACCCGACCACCCATCTGCTCCTTCACACGCTCATTTTGATCAATATGCTTTTCTAAACTCAAGGACCGTTTTGCAGAGTAACGAATGGCAATTGAAACCTCAGTCATTGTGTCCATCACATTACGGCAAATCTTCACTTTAGAGGAATGAACAAGGCACAAGTTCAAGACAGTGGACGACAGTGGAAATAAATGGCAAGTGGACATGAATTTCGCATCCTGACTTGCACTCCTGATACATGGCCACTCATAACTGCAGCACCATCGTATCCCTGAGCACGCATTTTCTCTATATCTATTTTCACATCCCTTAAGGTTTCTAAGAACTTTGCAGTTAAAGCTGCAGCATTTGTACCCGTGTCTGCATGTACAAACTTCAGGAATTCTTCACGTAGTGTATGTTTCCCATTTTGGTCAACATGAACAAATCTCACACAGACAGATATTTGTTCTTGTACACCAACATCCGTAGACTCATCAGCAATAAATGTGAAACATTCTGCAGCATTACAGTCACGTACAATTGATTCTAACACTTGATCAGCCATGAGTTGTACAAGTTCATTCTGGATAGTAACAGAAGTATACTTTGCATTTCCTTTAGCCTCTTCTAAATGCTTACGCAGCTTTTCATCAGATTTAGCTGTGTGGGTGATAAGGGCAGAAAAATTACTTTGGTCTGGTGTATGACCTAGAATAGCCATATTTTGACGAGCCATCAAAAGAAGAATATCTGCTACAGAGGCAATGATATCACAGTTACGGGCAACTTTGTCTCTCAGTTGTTGGTTTAATTGTTCTCGGATGTTTGGAACCTCTCCAGAGGCAACTAGTAGATAATCATTCGCACAGGCATCTGCAAAGTCATGGTGGCTGGAATCCTTCATATGTTTACTAATCAATTTTGTCACATTTGACCAGTCCCCTGTCCGCATTATTGAACGCTTAGGATCCTTGCTGAAGAAGAAACAGTGCACACAGTAAATAGTGTTGGAGGATACACTGTAACGTAGGAAAGTGTTTTTCCGAAACCAATCAGATTGGCACTTCCTATGCCTGCCACTTATAAGTCTGGGTTCGAATTTGAACTTCTCTCCAGTCCATGTACTTCTGAGAAGTGTAAGTTTTTCTGATTCGGATAAAGACTTCGGTGTCATTGATGGGGAAACATCAATATAAACTGGCCCATAACTTACAGAACCAAATAAACGAACACTGCCTTCAACGCTAGGCTGTACGTCAACTTCTTTCACATTCTTTTCATTAGATAATGTTGGTAAATCTTCACTACTAGTACTTGGGATGGGTTCGGGTTCAGATACATCTGACTCATCTAATTCTACGTCGTGGCTTGAATCTTTACCAGTCTCATGGTCACATATGTTTGACTCATCACATTCTACTCCTTGGGTTGTATCAGGAACATTAGATGTGTCAGGTAATGTACTCTCTTGATCTTTCTCATCATCATCATCTGGTCTTCTCTCTTCTTAACAAAGCCCAGAATTGATTGACAGGATTTAGCAGCCCGTTTCTTCTCACGTTCGCGTTGGTCTGCACGACCTGGCATTATAAAGCTGAAAAAAATGACATATGTAAAGTATGGAAAAGTATTTCAATTAAGTATATAAATTTATAAATGGATATCAATAAAGTGAATTTGAATTGATAATTACCAACTTCAACTGCAGTCCACGCCTATCCTGTAAAAGGTCCAGCAGGCTAAATGCTCCAATTAAATGCAAATGTGCGCAATAAAATACCGGAAGTATTATATATATTGGTCCGTCGGCGAGTCGGGGTGGTCCTGGAGGTCCGTCGGCGAGTTCGAGTGGTCCTAGAGGTCCGTCGGTGAGTTCGAGTGGTCCTGGAGGTCCGTTGGTGAGTTCGAGTGGTTCTGGAGGTCCGTCGGCGAGTAGGGGTGGTCCTGGAGGTCCGTCGGCGAGTTGGGGCGGACCTGGAGGTCCGTCGGCGAGTTGGGGGGGCCTGGAGGTCCGTCGGCGAGTTGGAGTGGTCCTTGAGGTCTGTCGGCGAGTTAGGGTGGTCCTGGAGGTCCAGCAGCCTCTCATGAGTTAGTAGATACTTTTTAATTTAAATATTTAACAATATATTTACCTGAATAGCTGGAAATGTCTTGGCAACTTCACTCAGTCAATGTTGTACTGAGCCCGCTCAAATTAAACATACCCACGCCACACAGTGCCTGTAACTGGGTCAGTAAACCCATAAAATTGAAATCCCCCCTGGTTATATTGATTTGGAATAATAGGCTGGTAATAACCTCAACGGAGGTCCAAGGTGCAACTGAGCTGGCGTACTCCGACAGTCAGCGATGCGTGGGCGAGTTACCGAGGTCCGGGCCCTGTGCGTACATGGCATTAACAGGAGCCCGGACCTTTTTAAGGTGACTGTCAGAGTTAGTACGCCAGTGCGTACTGGCGTATATGCTAGAGTAGCCCCTGACAGAGGTGCTGGCAAGGCCCTTCCCACTGTGTCATAGCATTCTGTCCTAAAAATTGACCTTTGAACCTCCTGTGAATTGACAGGACTCTGCCAAATGTCAATTGTTTCTACTCTGCTGCTGTTTTGTCATTGGGGTGTGATGACATCTCTTCTTGATCCTGTTTTCTGTAAACAGACATCACCACTTTATGTAATGTCACACAACTGAGCAAAATCTTTTATTCTTCCAATTATAATAAAAAGACAAAGACTCATTATCTGGAGAATGGGATTGATGGATTTTTTTTACAATGGGATAAAGAGCAAATGTAGCCAGAAACTGTGATACAGAAGGAATGGTGAGCACCAACCATCCCTGTATCCTGGACTCGTCTGAGGCAGACTTCATGTATCCTACCTGAGGAAATGATCAGTTATATGAATTAACTGATGAAACGTTTTTGAAAATGGGAAACTTACCACCTTAAAGTTCTCTCTCGCTTGGAGTATAGCAGTGGTCCGGCCATAGAGAAGAATGGAAACTAATTCACTATGAATGATTCCTGAATATCTAGATCGGGTTTGAGTTTTTATGAGGAATTCTGTAACATTCAGTTTGAAATTAGTGTGATAGATTAGAGCAAAATTGTTATGGTCAAACAGATTTGATGACTACTAACTAATGATATAGAAATTCAAAGGGGCAGGAAGCTTTTTAAAAATCTACGTAAGGTCATGTTTACCTGGGGTGCACATGTAGTTGTTTTTTGACATGAAGAATATCTCCTATTGATAACGCATCCTCATCAACATCTATTCTACTGATGCTGATCAATGCCTACTCTATACTTGTATTTTACACGCTGATGTTAAACTTATTTCTGTAGTATGTACAGATCTTTGGTGACCAGACTTTTAAAACAATACTTTCATTTTTTTCAACATAACAGAAATAGGAAATTTTTAGCATGAAATAAATATTGAGACTATTTTATGTTTATGGTTTCAATGGTATGGTGCCAGGTTAATAACCACCAATGGTACAGCTTGTTCAGAGTTATTGGCTGCACTTCATAAAACAATTTATGAAGATCCAATGATCCATGTTAATTTATCCAGTTTTTGTCAGGAAATTTAGTTTCATGTCCTGCTGATGTCACTGAGATCACTTCTGGTATTGAAAGGGATAAGTTCCACATTTATCAGATTCATCTCATTTGTTTATAAATTTTTGTATTAAAAATAAAATATATATTTTACATGGACATTTCAAAGGGTTAAAAAGTCAAAATGTACAATATTTTAAGGAATAAAAGAAACATTTCTATATATAAAACATGAAACTTCATTACTAAAGTTGTAGCTTGTACATGTTTTTTTAAAGGTTTATTTTATATTCATATTATTTATTGGTTTTGATAAAAATGAGAAACATTTGTTTTAAATGACAATACAACATTAAGATCTGCTACAAGACAATGACTTGTTGGGAACAACGTTTTGTTGTGGAGTAAATTAATCTCTATAAGGGAGATAATCTCTCAACATTAAAGACCATTCTGGTGATTGAGAGTACCCCGGTGTTACCCACTAGAGAGCTGAGCCTATTCTGCTCAAAAAGGAATTCCACAACATACCAATTTGAGATAGAAATCTTTACAAGAATATCCAGATGTATTTTTAGAAGTTGGAAGTTTAAATATGGTTCTGACCAAATTAACCCAATTAGATGCAAGTTGTGTGTGTGAAGTTAGTAAAGATGCACATCAGATATTTGATTTATTCTAAATTTTCTGAGTCAAAAATGTGTTGAGAACAGGTGTCTTCATGTGATCATATCCATATATTTTATGCACACAACTCAGCTGGTGCCAATATATCATATCCATCAAACTAAATATATACATAATTAGATTTGTTCAACCTGCAATATCAACAGTCTCCACCCTTTCAGATTTTACACATTAATCTAATCCAACATGGCCAGAGCAGCAGAGAGCAGGACAACTTGGCTCAACCAAAAGGCACAAGATTGCAACAACAAACAGTTTGATTTTATTGTCAGCTTTAGAATATCTCCTGTAACGATGCTACTATATTTCCAAAATGATAAAAGCTTAATCAAGATAATGTAGTTTATTATTTTAGTTTGATGAAATTATAAAGCAAAATATCTGTTGTCTGTACTGATATAATGGTGACCTGTAATGATAATCGTTTCAAATGAGTGTATATTTATACTTTTATGCCAGAATTTGCCAACATGCATTTCTTTATACCAGCAATAATATGTTCTTTGAATGTTCTTACTTATAATAAGTAAGGATGCGAAACAACTGTCAGTCAATCAGTGGTCAGTCAGTGCCCGTCAGTGTCAGCAAATTAATCAAATGTCATGCAGTAGAATATTGAAGCCACAGACAGGTGACCTGACTTGTGGAGGTTGTGTAAAATTTGTTTTGCAGTATCTCATCATTTTTCATGACTCGATATCTGTTAGACAGGGTATATCTAATAATAATAATAATAATAATAATGAAGTACATGCATTAATTGTGTTTTACAGTATACAAATACATCTCTTTGGAAGGCAAAATGACGAAGTGGTAAAATCTACACCACTGTTTCTACTGAGGAAAACAGGAATAGTTTTCAAGTGCAGCAGACAACCGAAAGCTGAAGACTAAGGAATTACAGAAGGTAGTGTCTTAAGGCCAGAGCTGGTAGATGAAAACTTTGAAGCAGAGGGAAAGGGTAAGAAACATTCCCCAAAACACGTGGAAGCAAAGCCTGTGGTCACAGCAAAGAAACAAAAAAGGGAACTCGTGGTTTTATAAAATAAGCAGGACAACACTGAAAAAGGAGCTTGGGGTAATCCCTGATGGGAATGCAGAGATGGAGGACTCTTCACCTTAGCAATGACAATAACAAATGTTTTATTCTACCCAAATTTGAACGGCGATGTATGTAAAAGTCTCTTATAGTAACTGTGTAGATGTCTAATCATTGCCAGTATCAAACCAGTTAAGTATAAACAATCTGGTGGTCTTAGTGTGTGCACTGAAGATTCTAAGGTAGCACATCAACTTCTTCCAGAATTTAAAAGTAGCATTAAATTTTAATTTATTTCCTTCTCTCCAGATGCTGACTGTGATCAGTGGTTTTCATTACATTCCTGACCAAAATGTAGTAGGCATCGGCCAGATATTATGATAGAGGGGATTTATGCGAAGCAACACAGCTGCAAACTCTGTACTTGCAGCTTGACTTGGCAAATATTAAAAAGAAATGAGCAGAACCCACTCTAAAACTATAGGGGCTGGAGTAAGGGCCAGGACACAGATCACTAGTGATGAGGAATGCAGCAGTCTACTACTGATTAGAAAAGACCAGGGCAGTAGGTAAACTAATGACTACTCTAAAATCTAAAATAGCTGCATCCTAACAGACAAGGGAGACAATCATCAGAGAAGGTTGCGGTATTACAAAGAGTTATTTCAGAACAGACAGACAGGTCCCCAGCACAAAACGCTATTTTGTGAAAACCAGACTGTAAACTAAAAACCATGTGAAGGACCCATAAACAAGAGTGAAATAAAAGATGGTGTTAAGGGATTAAACAGTAAAAAAATCCCCTGGAAGCAACATCCATTCAAAGGGTTCAGATACCTTCTAGTTAGCAACCTCAGCTGCATAGCTAATAGGGCTTCGAACAAAGGGAGTTCTCACTCAGCCACTGCAGCACAACTTTCACCCCCTGCATGTTATCAGAAAGGTGAGAGGTCCTGAGTGGATACCAGGAAATTTATTAGTCTTCTAAATTATGACACTGAAATTATAGTTAACTTTCTAGTGAATAAGATGGCCAATGTCATGAATATAACAACCAGTGAAGGTCGAGGAGGTTGGTCCCTACAGAATCCCTCTGACTATGAGACAAATCCTGCATAAAGTGGACACAGACAGTTTCACAGCCCTCAAGCAGATGGAAGTCGTTGATGGGGAAGAGTGGAGGTTTTGTGCAAAACTAAAATAGGATGAGGTCAGGGAAGACTTTATTAGATGGATAAAGTTTTAAAATGAACTGGATGTCATAAGAGATAGTAATAGCACAAAATAATGGCAAATTCTTTTCTTTCAGCAGATAATTAAAGACATCAATACAGATAATGGGACAGCCACCCTATAGGTAACAAGAGAATCCACCAAACTCTTACTGATATCCTCAGTAGATTCCAAAGAGCTAGTGTAGAGGTATGGAGTAAGAGCAAAATAACCATCACAGGAAATACGACTAAATGGCATAAACAGACCTGTACACCAGGTATGGAGACAGGAATCGTCACTTCACTCATCGCCGGTCTCAGGATCCAATTCCCACTACTGCAGCTGAGAGAACATCCTCGTGGTAACTCAGGATCACTCCCATGGCAGGCTGTCTGGAACAATTAAAATACCATTACTTAGACAGGTAAACCCCTGACATTCACTGGAAATTATTGACTTGTTTCTCCCTATGAGGGAAAATTAGTACAAATAGAAACTGTTATGAAAAATAGACAACGTGATCATCCACGGCATCTTCACCTGTGCACAGAATGGTGATCTGTGGGACGGCCGTCAATGATGACTCAGTCTGCGCCGGTGCCCTCTGGATTAACCTGTTATAATAAAATGGATCATCTTTCAGTTTTGGCTGCCATCCATCCCTGGTGAGCAGGTAGCTTATGTTAGTCACAGGGCTTCAGAGGAGGAAAATACCTTCCAGCCAGGTTAATACTCAGGGGGTGGGTGGGTAAGATTGCGTTTCTTATAGAAACAATAAGCAATCACGAGCTTCGCTTAGCCTGACAGGCAGACATATCCTCCGAACCCATGGTTAACCACCCAGCAAAGTGAGACCAGGGCCACTCAGGAAACATCTAACCAAGACATCGATACTGTGCCCAGGAGAAGCCAGGTTTTAACCGTAAACTAAATCTGTAGTCACACAAGACAGCTTTCCTTAGTCAAGTAAAACTGATTTTCCATTCCACGTCACGCAGACACAAGTACTCGGGTAAATCCCACACCTCCTGTCCTCGGGACCTCACTACGCTTTCCCAATGGTCAGACACGTCTCACAGGTGAACTGTTTTACCTGACCCAGCCACACCTCCACACACCCTTACACCTTTACACCAGATTCAGAAACTTTAGGTTTAGTACAAAACTAAAAAACAAAAATTATGTGAATACTTGTTGGTGAATTTCTCGTACAACTGGGAGCGGACAACACGAAGGGTGTTCAGTATAATAAGGTCCTCTGATCAAACTGTTCGTCAAACACTAGAATTGGTCTTTCACCGGGAACCTATCATCGGTAAAAATAGGATGATTTGTTCACTAATTATAGAGGATTAATTGATCAGATAATTTGTTTGTACAAGTTAACAGAATTAAAAACAAAAATAAATAAGGAATAGAAACAAAAACAAGTTTCGAGGGCAGTTCAGGAGTTAGGGGTCCTTGGTGGGGTCACACGCCAAAGCTCCTCTGGGGAGCTACAGGTAATAATCTCGCTGAGAAACAAATTCCTGGGCCGACTTCATGAGGCCCCGTGGATCAATTGTTTTTGTGCAGCGAGTTCATCTCAGATTCGTTAGTTGATCCATTTTAAAAGGGGATTAGAGTTAATATAACAACAGATACTATTTTATAATAGTTTATAATGTGCATGGAAGTTAGAATAATCACTACAAACATCTCTTTATCATGAGACCTGTTTCTGTGTTTGCAAAAATAAAAAAATATACTGTAATTGTGAACAACTGGTGACATCGGCATTTGTTTGTTCTCTTCATTCATTTTTCACCTGATGCAGACTTTCACTCCCGTTCAGTGGCCCTGTAACCTTTCTCCGTAGAAACAACAGCTTGGTTTTCATTCAGCTGCGCATCTTCGCCGAGCTGTTGAACTATAGTTAACCGATGCCATCTGTGATGTGCACAGCCACTTCCACCATCCATTCAGCTCCAGATCAGCCAAATTCAAGAAGATTCTTCAGCTGTTATAATCTGACTGGAATTGAAGAAAGATCAAGTTAAACTTCCTAAATTATTTGTAAATTATATTTTCAAACAAAAACATTTCAATAAAATTTAACCATCAACGGAATCTTCTTTTAGAAGTACAGCGACTTCAAGAGGAAGGTTAGACAGGTCTGTTATTATTGACACACACTGCTGACTTCCTTGGCCCCCCTCTCTCTCTCTCTCTCTCTATCTCTCCCACACACACACATGCATGCACTATACAGACCATTGTGGTTGAAACTGACTGGTTGAACCACTTAGGAAAGATGGAAGTAACTGTGCTCACCATGTACTGGCACAAACCAAACCATACTGTTCATTTACAGTCACAACTGCTTGGCACCTTTTACCTATGAGATTAAGTGAATCATCATCGACGGGTATGAAAACGTTGATCACAGGTTATCTTTTTTGTATGAAAGACAGATCATGTTACATATCTGCCATTAGATTACCTGGTTTATCACAGATTAATCAGATCAGTGCACAACATAAAAAGTCGATGCTGTATATTGGTTAGCATCTTTTTTCTATAAAAATGATAACATTCATTATATACAGAGAGATTTATCTGAAATATGAGCTATTCGTGGTGTAGGTTCACATACAAAATTAACAAATCGTACGATTGGACAGCACAACAGAATTCATCCTGAAATCTCTCTTGACAAGTACAGCATAGACTTAACATCGCAATATTCAGTTTGGAATTCTTATGCAAGTACAGTGACAGGTCATCAGTGGAATCCTTAAATTCTGGCCGATAAACTGCCAGGAATAATTCAAACACAAAACAGACAAAATTTATGTCATTGCCAGCATCGTCAATATTGAAAATAGAGATTGTTTCTATTTGAGGATTCGGATTAAAGGTGCGTTTTTATCCATAAGTTTGCTATTTCATAACCAAATTTTAAAGTATTTAATAAAATCTGTTTGTCTTGACATCTCGCTGGTTGTTTGATGGGCTGAAAAATGTCCATGGGGATTAACACCAAATTCCTGGTAAGGTGGGGTGGATCTCTGGTGGCTGATCCAGAGAGTCATCGCTGTAAGGACAGCATGGATGATAAGATCCTTTAGAACTCTTCCATCACATGAGATTTGTACAAATTCACAAATGTTTTATTTTCACTTTGAAATAGCAATAATCAGTCACTGAGAGGATATAATCCCCATTTGAATGACATTCAGTTAAACTATTCATATTATCTTTTATTTGTCACAATTCTGATTTTCCAAAACTGCAAAATCAAATTGATCAAAATTAAGTTAAATTAAATTAAATTAATTACATTATTAATATATTTTTCTTAAAGTACAACAGTTAATTGCATAAAGGTCAAGCACCTGTGTTTATTGTGAAGTATTATAAAATGTTTCCTGTTCAGTAAATAAACTCGACACAACAACGGAGTTCCAGCAGGGAGAGTATGGAAACACTGAATTATCGATATGAGGAGACACATTCTACAGGAGCAGCATCCTTTCAGGTAAATTTCATGTCGTTAGTGTAGTAATCTCTATATTTCATTCCCAAGAATATTGCATAACAGATATCAACAATAATGTAACCGATAAGCTACATTATTTATCCGTTGGTATATTTATTTTAGACATCACTGAATGGAGGGGGGTCAAACATACGGTTTGTGAAGAGGCTGACGGAAACTGCCCCTCCTAAACTTTTTATCTGCATCCCCCTGTAAAGATGATCACACACACATCGAGACAGACACATTTCTAGCACCCCACCCTACTCAACTAGTGAAAGAAAAGTCGGCCTCATCCTTTATAGCATCCGCCAATATCAACACAAAATGATCTGGTGCATGGAAGACAGATAGCGGAGACATAGACAGTTTGACTGACCTACACTCACATACACACTTACAAACTATAAACAAATAAAGAGAACAAAGGAGGAATGATGTTTCAAGGAAGTACAATTATCGTATTCAATTAAAAGAACAGTATGATAAATCCTCTCCCAACAATAGCACAAATGATATGAGTTATATAAAATACATGGAAGTAAAGCCTAGTAAAATAAAATTTATTCATTGTCCAGAGAACTAAATTGGCTCGCATTACATCAAATCAAACTATCCTAATTTGAAATTGGTTTCGCACCCACTGCCCAAAACTAAGTAACACCTTCTTCGATGGGTGGCCCACACCACATTTTATCGGATGGAAAGATCTGCGGGCTGATCAAGCTATCAACTGGATCTGGTTTTCAAACTGTGATGAGTATGAAATATCGAGGAATTTGACCTTGTGGTCTCAATTTCCCAGTTGCCGACACAAGCAACTGAGCTACTGTACCAATAGACAGTAGCAAGTGAGCCAAGGAAGTGTCAAAGAGGAATCTACTCATTGATGGTATCAGTCACCCACTGCCACACATTTGGAATATTTTTCAAGTAAGATCATGCTAAGTATTTTTAATTGAAGGATATTTTCTGAACTCAAAAAGAACCGATAATTATGTTATCAAAGAAAATAAAAACATAAAAAGGATGTTGTGAGATTCTAGAAAAGTGGAGAAATTTGTATTTCGTTGTGGAAGTGAATGAAATGCCAACCTGGTTGATATGCACACGACAGGTTTCTGTTGCCAAAGTATGCAACATTTACAGACATTATAACACTAATTATGCTGTGAAATACGTTAACTATACTGGGAACTTAGGTGAGGACAAAGTTACCTGAATTAGAAAAGTTGTTGTAAAAGTAGCAGTCATCATTTAAATATGTTCATACAGTAAATGATGCTTCAGTTAAGGCAAGTTATACGATTGCTCATGAAATAGCTGTCATCAAAGCCATTTCCTGAAGGGAACTTTTTGAATGCATGTACACTGCAGAAATAAGGTATCTGGATAAATGCCAAGCTTTTGCAAACACAGTCACAGAGAGAATTACTGATTTATCAGAGAATCTCAACAGTCAAATGAAGGACAAATTCAAAACATTTCTTACATTTCAGTTGCAATTGATGAAAATATGGATATCACTTATGTGGCACAGCTTGCAATTTACATTCAAGATGTTGATACAAGTATCCACGTAATAGAAGAGTCTGTGGAGGTGGTTCTGATGAAAGACACAACGACAAGTGATGACATCTTCAAATGTTTGGTGGAAGCTCTGGAAAAATAGGTGTAGACTGGGCACGAGCTGTGAGTCTGGCTACAGGAGAAGCATCACTGATGGTGGATAGAAAAGCTGGAGTTGCTACAAAGTTAAAAGAAAAAAATGCTATCTGTGAATCCAAGCCATCAAATTTATAAAATGCATGACTGTGTTTTAAGAATAAGCTTTTTAATAGTGATATTGCCACACTTCATCAATATCTAGGGCCAAATTATCCCATGTTATAGTCTTTTGCTTAAAAAATTCTGTCCATGTTTTGGACAACATATGACTGTGAACAAATCTTTTCTCTAATGAACATAAACAAGTCTAGACTACGTCCTGAAATTACTCAGGCTCACTTGAGCTGGATACTCGAGGTTGGCACAGCCCAGTCATTTGCTCCAAACTTTGATACACTGATCCATATAATAAAAGGTGTCAGGTATGAGAAAGCAACAGAAGTAAATAAAGTCAGTCATATATCAGTATACTTATTATCTACCAACCTATTCTTTTTCATTGTAAATTGTCATTGTTGTTGTAGAAGTGATTTTACATCCTGCCATTTTTATACCGCTGATACCTACCAAGAATAGTATTATGTTTTGCAATGTAATGTTTGGTAATGTTTTAATTTTAGATAAAACACAGCGTGTGTCAGGTTACGTTAGATTTCTCGAAATAGGAGACATAAAGGCCAAAATACATTCATCCAGATAGAATAGTCTGATTACTGATGGCCCATTATGATTTTTCTGACAGGAGAGCAATTATTATTAGTTAATTTAAATTAAATAAGGTGAGTTTGCCCCTTGCCTCTCCCCTACAAATATATTTCAAATATAATAAGAAATGTGATTTCAGATCAGATCTAATTTTGGTGAGATTTTCCTTTATGGGAATATAAAATTTATTCTGATGTGTAGAGTAAGATCTAAAGTTACGATAGGTCGACATTTAAAATGTTTAGTGCAGACGTATCGATCTACGTGTGTGTGTGTGTGTCTCTGTGTGTATGTATAAGTGAATCAATTGTATCTCCTTCAAAGTTAAAGTTAATTTTTTAAAGGTTATCCCCTCTGTGAGTGGACTAATACAAATAAATTCCAATACTCTTTTTAACTCCATCTTTTCTCGTTGCCAGGTAACACTAAGAAAAAACCCAATTTACTCTTTGTTTACTAAAACAACAACTAAGGGAAGACAACTCTTTCTAATACATCTACATTTTGTATTTTTGTTTATAACTTGAAGATAAAAACTGATATATTAAAGTTTACATTTCCATAAAAGGAATAACACTGAAAATATCATCTGCAAAGTTTTGCTTTTATGATTCCTCTTTCTTCGAGAAATCGAGAGAGATAAATCTTGAGGTCATGTGACACCCACCACGAATCAAGTGCAGGGTTGTTTACACTGCTATTCACATTCCCTGCCCTTGAAGTCATTTCGTTAGGCTGCCAGCCCTGTAATCTTTCCTGCGGACACAACCCCCCCACCCTCATCCCCACCCCGGAGGCCCATCTGTACGGCCAGACATAGCAAACGGGTTTGACACCCCCGTTATAAAATATGACGACACACGAGACTCAGCAGATCATGGGTACAGTGTCCACCATATCTGAGCAGGGTTTGAAAATAGACTGAGTTACATTTCTTGAGTAAAGCAAAACTGCTGACCTCGGCTGTAAGGGAAGATAAGACAAACCAAGCCATAGAAGACCTTTGCTGTGAAGGGTATGTAAGAGTTCCTGGCTGGTGGGTGCCACAGTCAAGAGAGTTCACACCAAACAGAACACAAGATCTTGTATACAAAGAACATAATTCCTATCTATTTACACAGGAGAAGAAATTAATTCTTTAATATTAATACACCTTTTCCAATAAGCTAAATGGTGTACCATAGTTAAACCCTTGTCCATTCAGTCTGGTTACATACTCATGTCTGCTACAGCAGAAACCCCGCATCAGCAATGCTCAAGTCAGCCCCACTTGGTACATATCAACAATCCCTATCCCGAGGGTCTTTAAAGTTTTTATAGCGATTTTTTTTATTTCTACAACTTCAAACTTTTGGCAACTAATTAATCACCTGCTCTACAAGCATGAATGGTTACCCTCTGAGATTAAAAAACAAACCCCCCCTAAAAAATCTGTACATTTACTGTAATGGTGCCCTGGTCCCATAGTTTTACTAGGCCAGCTGATAGATAAAGTCACTTAATCCCTTTAATGTTATCCAGCCTTTCACAGCCAGACTACGTGGAGTTTCCAGCCCTAGAATTGTTATTCCATCCTATTCTGTAGAACCCGACTTTTTATGTATTCCACTAAACATCTGCGTTTTAATTAACACATTTCCTGAGCTTTTCTTCATTCTAGCAAAGACTGAATGTTTGAGAAGGCAAGATTTCTGTGTATACCGTGCAAGGTTGACAACCATCAGTAGTCAGGACAAGGGGCAGCAACTCAGAATTCCCCACCAAGTTCTTCTGGAATAACAACACCGCTGACCCTGTGTTTATATATTTGAGGCTTGTATACAGATACCAGCAGCAGTGATCCTTGTCCACACATCAAACTGCTTAGACTTTCCCTCGAGTTGTGCTGCGCTGGTCTCAATGGCTGCCTCAAACGAAGTGTTGCACACCTGGTGTTAGACAAACAAAGAAATATCAACCTTACAATTGATGGATGGCACAAGTGAGAGTAGTCAATAAACTTGCTTACATATTTCTTTTAGTGGATATTAAAAAGGAGAGCGAGAAAATGAAACAGAATGCAAAGTAAAAATTTTAATAAAGATGAAAAAAAATCATATAACAAACAGATGTACTCATTAAACTTCTAAACAGTATATTTAAATAATAATAATAATAATATAATAATAATAATAATAATAATAATAATAATAATAATAATAATAATAATAATATGGAGACTTTTAAAATTTCTCTCTCATTTTCAATTGACAAAGTCAGTCACCACGTACAGAGAGGGTACAATTAGTGTTCTGATGGTATAAAATAATCATTAATTCTCTTTCAATCTAGAAGCTGAACAAATACAGGAAAGTAAGCAGCTAAAAGCAGCCAATTTTTTGGGGTGAATATGGAATCTCTTGTGTCTTATCACAGAATGTATCTTTACACTTGTTATAAAAAAATAAATACACCTGCAATTATTCTTTGTGACATTAAATTGTCTTTGTGGTTTATAAGATCAATTGTACAGTATGTTAAAGATATGTAAGTGAACCATATGTTATCAGTTGCTTTGCCATACCTTTAGTGTCATCAGGAAACGTAACCTGACACACACTGTGATTTATCTGGAATTAAAACACTACCAAACATTATATTGTAAAAATCAGTCCTTAGATTCAAGAAAAGTTTCAGTTCAATGAAGAGAGCCAATCTGACTACAGTATTTAAAATGCCAACAAGATTCATCCTGGGAATGATAGACTAATTACATAATCTAACATTGACAATAGGGAAACTGCTGGTAAGAAAAAAAGACTGTCCAGTTCTTTAAAAACAATACTGTGACAGAGGAGAGCCAACATGGTTTTCTGTTTTACAATTCTTCTTAGTTTGTTACAAGTAGCAGAGATAAGGTGACAAAGTAAATGCTGTTTACACAGGTTTTAGTAAGGAATTTGATAAACATCATATAAACATTCAAAAGAAAAATGTAAAGAATTGATTAATAACTGGTTAATTACTATAATGGCAAGAAAAGTGTTTAAAAGTTAAATGATAGTGTGTGATCATTGATAAAATCTTATGACAGTACAGGGATGTTGCCAGTGAGATACTTGGGGACTATCTTCGTGGCCCTCTGCTTTTCTGGTCTATATACATGATGCTGACAGAGTCATTCTCTCCTAAAGTTTGCTGATGACACTAAATGTATGGCAAAGCAACTAGTAACATATGGGTCACTTACAAATCTTTAACAAACTGTACAATTGATCTCATAAATTACAAAGACAATCTAATGACACAAAGAATAATTGCAGGTGTATTTATTTTTATAACAATAACACAGATTATATCAATAAATTGGGGAAAATATCATGTGTAGAAGAAATAGATCTCAGTGACAGAGTCTTTGAAATGTCAAAAACAGTAACATAACAGTGAGGACAAACAACATTTTAGGCAAGATCAACTGGATAATATATCAGTTGTTTAAACCTGAACTTGTACCTTTTAATAAGTTATTAGAGAGAGTGTACAGTTATGGAGCCAATGCAATATTGAAAATATAGATAGATTTGAGAAGATTTAGTTGTTTTAAGCTATCAAAATTATCTATTTTGGTAAACCGTCATTTTAAGGGAGAGTTGAGAGAAGTCTGCTAAATTTTGGCAAGGAGAGAGAGAAGTTTAATATCTCCAACCTGTTCACCTTAGATCATATGCATTTAACATACACAGGATCAACCCCTTAATATTTCAAACGAAAGTTTCAATTATCCATCAGAAAGTGTTCAGCCAATGAATTATAAATACATGCAATACGTCAGCTGGACAACTTGTTGAGTCTGATTAAATCAAAACATCTTGTACCAGCTCATTTTGTTGTTTTTTAACACATTGGGTTTAGATAAGTAGTGCACATCCAGCATCTTTCAGTTACTTCAGAGTAACCGACAGACGGCTGATCAGCTGATTAAAGAAAAGGAAAAGTTGGAAACAAAATAAAAACCTCTTTAAAAAAATCCTTAAAAAGAACAATAAACTAAGCTGGATAGGAGTTAATCACAGATAATTTTAGAGAAATAAAAGGACAACCTACGTGTAGACTGGGGAATAAATGCAATGGAAACATAAATGTGGCCATGATTTGGGATTTGTGCACAGGCAGGACTCACTTCAAAATCTTCTGGTAGCCGGTGTTTGTTCCTGCCACCAGAGACAGGCTGTTTTAACGTAAACACATCACACACAATTTAAAAGAGAAAGTGAAATTTCTTTTCTAACCATAAATCAAATAAAATAAATAATACCAGTGAGGTTACTGGTCAAAACCATAAGATGTTTTCCCTAGTGTTTTAACAAAAATTTGAGCGAGTTCTCTCCCTTAACTGTGCGAGGCTGAGATGCGAGTCCTTCAGTCCGCTTGACGGCAGCAATTTTCGAATACCTCGCTTATAAACCAGGGTTTAGGCCGCCTGCAGGGCAGAGAACTAATTATTCACATTTAGATTCGCCTCAGGTAAACAAAATCCGACTTAGGACAGACTCCTCGGTCAGGGTTAGGGTCAGGTAACCCAAGAATCACAGGCAAAAGAATAAAAAATTGTCATTGTCTATCAGTTCATTACTCCCATTTTATTCCCTCCCTGCAATTTCTGGATTAATATTTTGCCAAAATTTGCAGCTAAACCTATTTATTGTGTAGACATGCACTTCTCCAAAATTAATTAATTATTATTGAACAATAAGTTAAATATTAATAATACCACATATTTAAAAATAATTTTCCTTTTTTTTTAGCTGAATTTTCAGTATTTGGTAAGTTAGAAAATCCTGTTATTGTAGATTCCCTGATAAGACAAAGCTACTGAAAATTAGTAAATGTGTCTTTTATTTTAATTCGTTTTCTCTGTATGTAAGGTTTTCAGTAACGATTTATCTGGCTGTTTCTTCATTAACAAATTATATTTTAAGCTGCTTACACTGTATCAGTGGCAACATAAAAGAAACTGTTAAATGTTCTATTCACAGAGGGTTATTTAAGAAATCAATGTGGGAGGGATCATTACCCCTACACAGACATCTATAACCTTTGATAGTAAGTTTATTTTCAGAAAACCATCTACTCAAGAATTTATTTTTGTCAAACTACAGAAACAAATAATATTTTTTTAAACCAGTTAATGTGCAATAAATAGCAGGTGGTCAACAACGTCGATTATAGGTTTTGTACTGGGGCACTAAATCACTTTTGGCATCTTTGAATATTAAAAAAATGGGAAGACAGACCCCTTTCTGGTTGTAGTTTTTGCATCTTTTACTTTTGAAAAGAGAAAAACTACTGTTGCATAAATGGCAACTTTGGCTTACAATGATTGAAGAAAAAAGGAAGCAACATTCCACAATCATAATCTTACCTCTACAAAGTGCCCCATTGTTTTGGAAGAGCACTCTACACCGACTGTATGGTGACCTCCAGCTGACTCTGTTCCTAGGGCTGGGAGTATTGTAAATACACCAGCATCAAGGTGGCCCCTGTAGAGGATGCTTCTGACCTGAAGAGAGAAAAACAGGAGAAAAGAGTCAGTCAATAAAATGATAATTTTCTTTGCCAAATGAGACTATCTCCGTTACAGTAAAACCAAGGAAACAAATCAACTTATATTACATGCAGTATTCTCATGATTCTCAACATAAATGAAGTAAAAGTTCCAGTGCACTTTGTATTTTTTTTCTTTCTCTTAAAGTAAGATGGGCCTGGAGTTTTAGTTCTTTAGTCTTCTCATTTTACGTACAAACTATTGATAATGAAATCACTAATAAAAGTCTACAATTTTCAGATGCTTCTAAATTTATGGTATGATATTAAGAACTTAGGATGCAAGATAAATCATTCAATAATTCTGAGACCACTGTTTCAAAATGCCAGTATATGAATCTTAAACACTGAAAACCATTTGTAAGAGCTGGGCACTAGCAAAGTAGCAAAGATAAGGAAGGAAAATGATTTAGGTGCCAGAATTCATGATGGATGTGCTAACTTGTAGCATAAATATTAAAAGTATGAACATTCTAAGTCCTCTTTATAAACTATTGATTATAATTCGTTCAGAGTGTATGACCCAGGCATGGAATCTTCACCTGAGAAAGAATATAGAAATTTAGAAGATCGCCAGGATGATCAGTGGTGATGGCTATGTTAATTACGAGAAAAAGGCTTCAATTACCTAGTACAGCCTCAGCCATTCTCCCAGTGATATGACTGCAGTATTGGTAAAGAGAATACAGATTTATACCATATTAAATAAAACAATCTTGACTGGAAATTTATACACGTTTTCTTTTTGTGGTAATCATTATATATCTTCCAGGAATGTTTTGCCAAGTTAAAGCAAAGTGTCAATACATTTAAAAAGGACAACGGTAACAATATAGAAGTTATAAAGCAGTTTCCTAAATGGATTGAACCTTCTTCTGTCCCACTGATAACCGGTTAGGTTTGGGAAGGCAGTTACCTTTTAAGGAATGTTAAGGCCTGAGTCTCTTGGACAGAAAAAGTGAGATTTGAATAAATCTTCTGGCTGGTGGACAAGCTATTAACCTGAAAGTTCCTGAGAAATAGCCTTATTTAATCACTATAGGGGATTTTCTGTGAAATAAGTAAACCTTGGGCCAAAAATTTAGAGTATACCATCTTTTCCTAAGTTTCATCAGGACTCATGAGCCCAGCAGGCGATTACTACCTTCTAATGGAAAATGCAATAAAATTTGTTTAAAAATTGCTTTTGAATGAGAGGAAGTGCAGATGTGGAAACAGTTCTAAGCAATAAGTGATTAACCACAAGCTGAGCTACAAATAATCTAAACAAACCCTTGCAGCTCTGGTAAAATATATTTTGACAATTCTACAAAAATATTAATTTTATAAAAATTAAGCTTTTACAATATTTAGGAGATGAAAATCACTAAAACAGTTGGCCCATAAAGATAGTAGAGTATGAAATGCATCAATGTGGTAAAAGACGAAGAAGAAAAAGTTCAGCGAGGCCACACATTACGCAGGGGTAGTTTCTGTTTATTACTCTCTATTAAAATTTTTAAATATCTTAATGATCAATTATTAAATGAACAGCAAGATGCAGTTTTGCTTTAATTCTTTCATCCCCAGGTGTGGGGTGAGACACCAGCCATTCAGGTGGGTCACAAGAGATGTAGTATATAGTATTCAGGGCCGACCACAAATTAATGTAACTGTCATCTGTTTCCAAACCTTTTGTAGTAGGGATAAAAGGGTTAATGGTGTGTTCACTTATGATCAGTGAGAACTTTGAAATCCCTGCCAAGCAACAAATGGCTACATCGGAGTACCTACCTGCCCGTGAACTTTGTCCGATTGGATGATGTTGTGGCTTGGTTAAGTGTCATACATTCAGCAGTATTTTCATCACTAAAAAGAGAACCATTCGGAAACATAAGCTTACAGTGGTCACACTTATAAGACAACAGATATCATGTCAACCTGAATAAAAGGAGGTACATATCCCTCATTCAGATGACTAAATTTATCTTTGGCTGGCACTACAGGGTGCAGATGATCCTCCTCCATTTCCAGGCCCTCTAAATTATCATAATGTGAATATAATATGATGAAATGTAAATACAATTTACTTATTAACAACTTGTGCAAATATATAGACAATTATCTGACATATTGTTCAGATAAGAAGCTTTATAAACAAAAATATATCCCATAATTATAAACATAATACCAAAGGAAGCATTAGGCTGTAGAAATCTTTTGTTTCAAAAAACAATAAAAGGAAACAGATGGTTTGGTTATTTGCAAGTAATCAGAGTGAAGTTATACATACAGAACAGAATAAGAAACAAGATTTAAAAATATTATTAAATATTAGTTTTGATACAAAATCTGTCAGTTTGTTCATTTTTGCCTCATGTCCAGGACAATACATCACTATAGAGCAGTGCTCTTCAAACTTTTTTTTGTCGCGACCCCCTTTTGGAAAAATTTTTTTTTCGTGACCCACCAAAATTTTTTATAAATAAAAAAATAAGTTAAATGCAGGCGAAAAAGTTTATTTGCTTCGAAAAATCAACATAAGCTAAACATGAAATAAAATATATTTTACTTTTTTTTATTTATTTATAAAAGAATTCACAGAAAAAAAGCACGATAGAAATAAGCATATTACGAAAAAATAAGGGGTTATGAAAGATAATAGCAGTTAAAATCATATATCATTATTAAGATTATATCATTTCATTTGAATCAATGAGATTGATGCGATTGCTTTTTTTGCATAAAAGATCAAATCTAGGCTCTAACTTTGTCAAAGCTGGTCTTAGTACGGTTTCGAGACATTTCAAATTTGCTCGATTTTTGTTTTTAGTTAGTTAATGCCGAAAAAGCACTTTCGCATAAATAAGTCGATGCAAAAGGTGAAGAGTGTTTATTGCAAGCTGAGATAAGTTCGAATATTCTGAATCAAGACCAGACCAAAACGATATGAGACTCATTTTAGCGAACGTGATTTTTAAAGAAGAATCAGAAGAAAGTTCTGCCAATTCTTCCTGCGCCTTTACTGTAAGATTACTCACTTTTTCGACCTCAACATCAATGGATTTTGAATCCAAGCAAATTGGCTCATGTCTGATTCTTTGAGAAATACTTTTTGAAATTTTCTGCTAAACTTACTAAATGAGCGATTATGACTGGTTTAACTTTTTCAAAACTTAGTGCGTTTTGGTTATGAACTCTTCCAAACATGGAAACATTTTGTATATGTTTCTTTTCACATTAATCAACCAAACATTAGTTTTTTTTAATGAAACCTTGAATTTCGAAGTTATGTAAAAATATTTGTGTTTGCACCTTGCAATGATATGTTGAGTTCATTAAGCTTGTCAAGAATATCTGATAAATAACAAAGTTTTAGAAACCCAGTCTTCATTGTGAAAGTATCTTACCAAATCCGAGTTATTACTTGATAAAAATACATGACTTCATTTTTTAATGTCAGTAGCCTTCTAAAGCTCGACCTCTTGAAAGCCATCTATATCCGTGTGGAGCAGCAAAGATTCAAATTCTGAGCCCATTTCTTTGCAAAAATTCGTAAAGAGTCGAGTATTAAGAGCACGGGATTTTAATGTAATTGATTATTTTCACTGAATCTTGTAGCACTTCACACAATTCTTCGCTAATTTTTTTTGTTGTTGCTAGCACCTCCCGATGAATCATGCAATGAGTGAAGGTTACTTTACTTCCTTTTACAAACGGATCTGAACTTTACTGTGGAAACCAACATTCCTTCCTGTCATTGCGGCTGCACCATCTGTGCAAACTCCAACACAGTCAGCCCATTTTAATCCGACTTCTTCAAAAATCGTCTACTTTTTGAAACATTGCCCCACCTGTAGCGTGTGCTTCCAACGGCTTGCAAAAAAGTAAATCTTCATGAAGATCATTGTGGTAGCAATACCTTACATACACTAATAATTGTGCCATGTTTGTGATATCCGTTGTCTCATCCAATTGAATTGCGAATTTTGAATTTTCTTTAATTCTTTCTAGTAATTGTTCATGTAAGTCCTCGCTAATTTTCGAAATTCTTCTGCTCACTGTGGTGTCAGCCATAGGAATTTTTTTAAATTCGTTTGCATATTTTTGTCCGATGAGAATTTCGGTCATTCTGATGGCTATTGGAAGAGCAAGCTCTTCTCCAATTGTAAACGGTTTTTTAGCCTTTGCAATCAAAAAAGATGCTTCACACGATGCCCGCAAATATTTTAAATTTGTTACAGAATGCGCTTCAATATTTGATTGTTGTTTTCTTGTAGATTGCAACAACCTTTCAAAATACTCCACGGGTTTGTTAACACAAGAAGGATGTTTAGTTTCGAGATGCCTTTTCAATTTTGCAGGCCTCATGCTTTCGCTTGCTAAGTGCTCACTGCAAACCACACACATTGGGCGTTGCTCATTATTTATTTCAATGAAAGTGAATCCAAATTGTAAATAAGTTTCGTTGTACTTTCTTTTTTCACATAAAAAAGCTTATTCTCTTTTGCTTCCGCTTTAGAACTTGTTACACCGGTTGCCATCGTACCGGCATCACTCAAATCATCAGAGGTTTTTCTCTTGTTTATCAGCCACTTATCCATCGTCGATTTATCTTAAAATAAAAAATGATGAGCGAGACATGATCGTATTAAAAATTGTAATGCATAGTTTATAAGTGAAGGTGAGAAATAAAACAAAAGAAGAGGAATCGTTAAGGTAAGTTATAATGAAATATCATATTATTTTGCTTTCTTGATGAAGTTTAACAATACCATTTAAATTAAAACGATTGTCAATTTATATTGAAAATTGATGTGTTTGTTGTTAAATTAGTAAAAAAACAATGTTGAATATTATAAAAAAAATTCCATAATTATAATTTTGGCGACCCCCTTTCTATGGTTACGCGACTCCCTTGGGGGTCGCGACCCCCACTTTGAAGACCTCTGCTATAGAGTATCATCAGGTCAGGTGAAATATCCGTTAGGTGCCTGGATTAACAGGTGTATTGTCCACACTGGTCCTAGAATGAAGGATCAACACTGGCCAATTTGATAGTTGAATGTGCAGGTGAAATGACTTCCTATTTAGCTGAAGAAACCAGTCAGTAATAAGACTTTATACAGTGTAAATTATTTTTATTTAGTATCCTTATAAAACCTTGATACATTAAAAACACTATTTAAAGTAAAAGTATTTAAAAAACATTAAATGATATACAACTCCAATAATTGTCCATAACTCATGATTTTCTTGCATCCTTGTAGAGTCTAATAATTGAGTAATGAAAACCAAAGACTCCCTGAGATTCGATGACAATGACCTGGTTTTCCTCTGTTCAGAATCAGGCAACTAAAGTTTAAATCACAAGAAGGGAACACAGAAAATCTATTTAAAAAAATAAAAATCAAGCCAGGTGTAATTCCTGCAAAATCTGCAGTTTAAATATTCACTTAATAACACAACAGAGAGGCTAAAATTTTCACTTAAGATTTTGTAGTTTTTGAAGATAATCAGTTTAGCAAATGTACAAAAAAAATCCCTCCAAGAACAAGAAATTATATTTCTTATGGTATTTGATTAAAGAACAAAAGTACAAACCCTTGTAATGTGTAAAAGGCAAAGGTAACAAAATATAAACGTAACTGAATCCATGTGTCTTGCTCTAATAACATTGATAAACACACAAGTGGGGATTTCCTGACACAAACTCCAGCCCCCATAGTAGTCGATCATGACAAGCAGAGTCATCATCAATAGAATCTAAAAATTATCAATGAATAAATTGAGCAAGGCCACCCTGCCTCTTGACGGTTCTGTCTGCACACCATGACCACCCTGCCTTTTATAGCTATTGTAAATATGTCATAAGCTCATATATCCTCAATTATTATATCATGATCGATTTTGTTACAGCAAATTTAAATACATTTTATTTCCTTTTTTAAACCATAAACTTCTGTGTGTTTCACCATAAGCAGTGTCAAACTCATGTTAAATTTTATTATCCTAACAAAATATTAATTTTTTCATAATTGTTTTTACCAGGCCAAGAACATACCACATCTCATCTGAAGGTTCTAGTGGTGTATCATCAAATTAGCAGCCGAGAGCGCAAATACAACCACCTTCCACCATCTACACAACTTAAGTGTCAGTTCTCAATGTATCAATCAAACTTTCCCCATTTAATGAAGTTCCAAATGATAGCTACTGATGCACCTCTTGCAAAAATATTACAAGAAGAAAGCTTCGCAGTGCTGGGGCTTGGTTTATGAAACCGATCAGTGAAGCGGATGCTGATAAACTTCATGAAAGGACTGAAAATCTTCAAGCCTCTGGCTGCTGCACTGACATGCAGAAGGCTTATGAGCCAGACACTGTCAAAGACTATTTCAGAAGTACTTAACAGGGCTGCTGAGAAAGCTAAAGACACAACATGGATAATGCAGAAACACCTGTCTCCTACTGCAGTAAATTTTCTATTTAACCAAGAGATACCCACACACTAAAAGAATGGAGGCCAATGTTGAGTGCACTGTCAAATGTTAAACGTGAAGTTGGACACTGATTTCAAACATATCAGCAAATGCTCACTATCTCTCTGCAAGAAACTCATCATTGGTCAAAAACATACAATATTGACACACTCATCAGTTAAAAAAGTGAAATGAACATCTATTTCACTACATCCAAGACATTTGCATAAATGGTTGATGAATGTACCAATGCAAATGGACATCAAGTATTAAGTCAATGAAAATGCTATCTTGGTGTTAGTTGTTGGTATGGCTATTAGATGCATTTCTAGATGGCCCCATCATATAAGCCACATTGACTGCATCTGTGACAATCTGCATCTTAAAAGGGTTAAATGCATGTAATTTTCATATTAAACAGATGGCTGCTTGTGCTTTTCATAGAGCTGGAAACTTATGTGGAAGACATGGGAGAGTTCAGGTTGGGCTGGAAATCTATCCAATACACATTGCAGAGAGGCCATCTACTACAACTAGCATAATAAGCAGCTGCAGAATCTTTAAAAAACATTAAATCAATAAATTTAATGTATTCAGTATTGTCTTTTTAAACAAGAGTCCAAAAACCTAAATGTCTTGAAACAAAATAGATGCTGCTCTGGAAGTGAAGTTCAAATTAGTTCAACCTGGTAAAACTCACTTGGGTCACTAAACAATGCCATCCAGGCATCAGCTACAACAGTAAGTGATCTTTGGCCAGAAATAGAAATAGATGGTGCACTAAGATCAATGAGATATCCATTGAAAATGTACTGGAAGAAGCAAAGACTTTAGTCCAGCAGTTAACCTTTATAATGTCTTCTCAGATGATGACAAGAAATGTTTAGTAAACAAACTAAAAAAATTCACGGACTTAATTCCTACCAATCTACAATGGTGATCTTCAGGTTCTACTACAACTCTACTTAGTTTTTACAGATACCTGTCTCATAAAAACATGGGCAGTTGACTGGAATAGACATCACTACCAGCAATGGGAGCTGTCATGTGATCAGAACAAAAAAAGAATCTGAAGACAGTGGAAGATCATATGTCAAATGAATGGAGATTTGACTTCAACTTATTTTTATCCTCAGTGACCTGATCTGATCGTTGTGTTGTGTTTCTGGAATAAGAGAAGAATGAATTCATCTCTTGTTACTTCCAGTAGAAAAAGTAACATATAAGCTTTCTTATTCTTTATTGAATAGAATTTTGTGTTCTGAGAAAAATTATCTGCTGCCTGATCATGAACCAAAGAACTAAAGGAATGGAAATACTGCACTCACAAGAAGAAATAAAAGATTGCATTTCATTCGAGTTGAACAAAGATGTGCAAAAGTATAACAAAAAACCAAGAATGTATAGGTAGCATTTTATCTAAAGCCCAAGTAGCCAACATTAATTTATATGTTGATGTGTAAATAATAGTTAAAACTAATATTGAAATTGCAATGATACCTTTATTTTTCAGTTTTTACTACAGTGCTATACAACCCTCTCCCTTACAATCTCAGTCCTCTGGAAATTCAAACACTGTACACAACTCTTTTCATCATGATGTATTACGCTTATATTTTAACCATCAGGTTCAAAATATTGTTAAAATAGAAATCTATATCAAATTTCAAAGGGAAGTAACTCTCTGAATTAGAGTAAATTGTTTTATTACTATGTGCAAAAATTGATTACCATTCCTATCTGTTATGGAAATGAACACAAGCTTGACATTTTATAACTTAATTAAAAAACTAATATTTTTCTGTTAAGGCTCTACAATTCCCCCCTTTCTGGGCTAGTGCCAATTAATGTCTTTGAAAAGGGGTTAGCATGCTTTATTTTAATAATTCAATTTAATCTGCAAATGAGAACTAAGAAAGTGTTTGCATGTGCATGCATGTGCACGTGCATGGATGAGAGAGTGAGAGAGAGAGACCTTGTGATTAAGTCAAGAGATTAAGTAGATGGTTAGAAATCTGTAGAAATGAATACTGCAGAGTATCTGAAACTCTACCTAGTCAGCATTTGAGTAAAGTGCTAAAAATGTAAAAGACTTTCTTTCTATTCTTTGGAGACAATTCTTAATGTGTTTGGTTCACATGGTTTGCCCATAAACAAATAAAGGGCAACATCAAATTGTTAGTTTCCTCCTAATGGCTAAAACATAACACACAGAAGGCTCTGTTTGTGAACAGCATAATGCTAACTCTTCGGCAGTTTGAGGATGAGATGATACATGTTGTTCAGAGAAACAGTATATCTTCATGGATGACAGTACAGTGCTGAAGTGTCATTGCTAGTTTTATACTCAGTAACCTGCCATAATAATTTGGTTTTGTGTCATTGTTACAATATGAGTGAAATCATTTTGCAGCATAAAAATCATCTACACTGTTTAGCATTCAATAACAAGGTTTTGTATTGCAGCTGGCCTAGATCCTCCCCTTATCAGAGTGAAAATTTCTTTTAAATACATTAGAATGATCATATGTGGATAAACTGCTCTCATTTGATGATCCAAATGCTTCTACAGTTTGTTGATCAAATTCATATCAGGGCTTTTGGGGTCGCCAGAAGCAAAAGGTTAAATACCTTGAATAAACAGACAAGTGGTGGACTGTAGTTCCAGCCTCCTAAAATTATGGACAACAGAACTCAGTATGCCTTGTAAATACAATGGTAGGTAATATGTCTCTAAAATTGAGAAACCCTTTGGCAATGCAATTCTCTCTGTCCACCATATCCGATTACAGCTCATATCATGGCACTCTTGCCTAAATATCTGACCAAGGGTTAAAGACATTGAGATTGAAAGATTACATTAGGTTTTCTTCAAATCTTGGGTGCAACTTCCATATGTAAATTGCGAGAACATGGACTTATTGGAGAAAGTGCATGCCGCCAATACTCATTTGAAGACTGGACACCCTCTGTGTCTCATTTCTGCTGCATGGGTTGTCTGCAAAAGAATCTTGGTATGAGTGCAGATTTGGCAACTAATGATCTATTCTTGCCACTATTCAAAATTTTCCAAGTTCCTTCCACAGCAATGACATTTGCCTTGGCAATTTCTTTTTTTTTGTGCTATAATATTGGCTACAGATCCATGAGAAATGTTCGGCTTTTTGACAATGTTGACATTTGCCACATATTAATGGCCAATAACAATCTTGGGTACAGAAAACATACCAGAGATCTGCCTGATTTCAGCAAGGAGATAGTGTACACTGTTTACCTGCCCACATTTATGCCCATTATATATAATACATCTGAAATATATGTAAATTTTGAAAAGATACATTTATTTAAATCAGAGTAGCAGTTTATTTTTTCTACTTTACACAGCATAATCCCACCTGTACAGTGGATGCTGAAGTATCTATGAACTCCTCTTATCTGTCTGTATATTATTTCCAGAAATTACTCATTTATATTAGTGTTTTGTGTAGATAAAAATTTTTAAAATTTTAATTAAAAAATGCAAACAATAAAAGTTAATAATTTCATTTAAGATACTGGAAGCTTATTTTGTGACTGATTGTCTATTATATTTGGTTATCTATCAGAGACAGTAAAGTACTGGTGGTAAAGCTACAATGTGTGAGCTAATTCCAGCCACTCATAGATAAATGTGTAAAAAAAACAGACTGCTCAAAGAAGAAATTTATCTTGTTTAGAGTTTAATGTCAATTTTTATCAGATGCAAAGACTTAGTTACTCAGAAAAACATGCAATTACAGCCAGTATAATATATAATGTTGTGTGACTGTGAAGGTTCAGGAACAACCATTGCCCTACCTCACCTGTTCACAGCTGCTCTCCCTTCTGGAGTTAAATTAATGCCTAATTATGGTGCAATGTCTTCTGATGCAGGGGTGATTTCAAGGTCTACAAACACGATGGTGCCTGACCTGATATTTCTCTTCAATTTCTCATCTAAAAAAGGAAAAGAAAACAATGTCATGCTAAATCATTGACCACAATACCTTATAGATACTGTACCCATCCCTGTTCTATTCACAACACGAAAACCAGGCAAGTCATCAGTGTATTCCAGAGACATTTCTCACCTAAAAATGTAGAAATAATATGATACAGTACATATCTATAGTATCAATAAAGCATCTGTAGTAATAATAATAATAATTTGAAAAGTGTTTGTTTATTACAAATGCTCATTTCAGAATCCATTCTTAGAAAAATTTTGCTTGCACTAGGTTTCTATTGTTACAAAATAAATATGAATGGAAATATTTTCCTCTTGTTTTAAAAACATTGTCCTGACATTTGAGAGTGAGTAATAGAGAGAGGAAGGTGTAGGGTAGCGCCATGGGAGGGGTTCTTGAGCAAAGGTCATGGTGTGAGCAAGTGAAGAGTTATCTGCAGAACCTCCACCACATGTAACCAGAGAAAACTCACATAGCCGACTGGTCAAAAAAGAGCAAGAAGAAACCATTTTAAATGTACGCCAAAACAAGCTGGTCACAATTTGGGCCTCTAACTATGGCAGTTCACTGTAAATTTATTTATTAAGAACTAAGAATTACCTCCCTTCGACTCTGGAAAACATACCTGTGTAGTCAGATGTATAGTATAAAAAAGTGAAATCAGCGGTTAAAATATTAAATATATAAAGAAATGAAACTTTCCAAAGAAATACACAACACTGCTGTTTCTTTTTTTAAATCTGTATCTGATGGATGATCAATGCTGAAGTCAAAGATGAAGATCGGTGTTTTCGTTGGTTATGCTTCCCTGATTGAATGAGGTTGATCAGAGATGTTTCCTTTAGACAGACAAGCTTAGCAGATAAATTATGGACAAACATGACCTGGTTTATATAATAACTCTGACATGAAGAGCTGCTCTGATGGGTAAAGAAGGCTGTCTTAAATAAAAAATATATGCCAACAGGATTCTTATGATGCATATACAACCAAATTTTCCAAACAAGAGGAGAGTGTCACAATAATACACAATGATCCAGTACAGACTCATCACCTCCTTAGCAAAGATTCGTATTGGTTCACAGTAATCCAAAATGACCACTTACCCTCATACAATTCTTCTCCTCTTCCCATGGAAAACTTTTCTGCCTCACATGGCTGAACATCTAGTGCACTCGTCTCATCTTCCATTTCCTCATCAGTCACTTTCCCTGCTTCAGTGAGCTGAGGCACACTATCCATGATGCTGTTCACTTTGTCGTCTTCGGTTTCCTGCTATAGTCTTGAAGGACATTATCATAAAATAGTAAGAATTTATGAGCATTTTATACAAAAACATCTTGATCCTCAGTTACAATCTTCATTTCTCTTGAAATAGACAGAAACATCACCAATCCTCCTTCACTCTGACCATCACCTAACAAAGCACCAACATGTATACAGTAAAATAGTTTTGCAAAATTGTATGGTCCACTACTAATTAATAAGAGAAATATATCACTTTGGTTGTTTGACGTCCCCACATAAACTTCATTATTTTCTTGTACTTTATTTTCATTGTATTAATACATATTTCAAGTTTTTTTGCTGATTTGTAGCAAGGCAGCCTACTTGGGTAGAATTACACAAACATCAGAAATCCCTCTACATCCCAGCAGAACTGTAGAAACAGTAATTCCTCTTTATTTATACTAAAACAAGGGTAGAAACTAATAAAATCATGTCAGTTATAAATAATGTCAAACCATGTCTGTTTGTAGAAAAACATTTACTTTGCCATAATCATTTAACAACTTGTTAACACAAACGTCTTTCTCCACATCAACTAAACAACAGGTTGTATTAATGGCTTTTCACATTTACATATGTACTGTCTTTGCTACAATACATCAGCCCCAATACTGATCCCGTTATGTTTAGTTCATATATAATTTACAAACACATACAAACATCTAGAAAAAAACAAACCCTACCAATTTTAAAAAATATTTTCTGATTTCACTTCTGAAATTTGGATTTCCAATTCCTTTTGGCAATTTCTGTTTCTTCCAGTTTTCTTGTCTGATTTTATTGGCAAGAAATGAGTAACTTATCAAAGATACAGGTAATTATTAAACAGAAATATTATTATTATTCCAAGCATGAAATTCAGCAGTACCATATAAGTGATCTGAAAATAGGGAAGTCTGCATCTAATAAACAGAACAAAAGTACTTAAGTAAAAATAAGAACTGTTGTTTTTTTTCACCTTTATAATAATGTCAGCTCTGGAGGCAGTTCTGGCCAGGAGATCTAGGATTAAGCAGCATCAGTTTTGAATTCATCATAGTCCTTCATTAGTTGCAGAATCTATTTGTAAAACAAAAGACAAAAAACTGCACACACACCTTAATCCTACTATCAGCACCTTACTATGGCACGATGCTAAATACTATGATGATAACACAGTAATACAGAAAGGGACAAATACTACATCAAAATTGCATGTGCCCTGATGCACTCTTTTGCATACTTTCTCTTTCACGCCTTTTAGTAAACACTTCACTCATCGAAAGTAAATTTTATACAGCCAAACTGTGCAAAATAACACAGGTAACATCTTTTCACATTAAGAAAATTTTCTCTGATCTCACCAAATGTTATCACCACCAAAAACCTGTTGTGCCACTAATATATATTTAATTTATGATTTTTTCAGAAGCTTCACATTTTTGTAGCTGGTTTTTTTTCTACACTACATTATGATGTTGCATAGAGACATTATTAGATAATTGCTTCAACATTGCATCTGGCTCTTCCGAGAAACTGTCCTTTCCAATGGACTGCTGAGCCTTACAACAATGTTGAGCAAGTTACCTGTTATTCCTCTTGATATTCCATGTCACATCCCAGGTTTTACTTCTCAATGGGGAAAGACGATGGGTTTGGCGACAATGATTTTCTTGCTCTTTGGCCTGGCTGTCACTCCAAACCCTGATGGTGACAAACATCACAATCCGCTGGGGGCAATGTGAGATCTTGGTCACAAGTCTCTCCTCATATAATTCCAAAAAAAAAAAAAAGACCACTGAAGAAATTAAATAAAGCAGATAAAACACCTGTCAGAGTTAGAGGATCATTTAATAAATAGCTCATCTTAACTTGCCATTAATGTCTTTAAAACTATTGGAAGAAAACATTTAAGATTCAGTTCAGAATCTGTCCCCTTTTTTTACCAGTAAATATGTTTTTACCCTTTTTATAAGCTATAAAAGCTTCCTACATATGTAAAATACCTAAAATCTACAGTACATTAGATTGCTAAATCTTCCTAAACTAAACAATGCTTACAGAAAGATGAAAAGAGAACTCTTACCTGTGCAGTTGGCATAAATTTCACCTGTATGTTCAAGTGTTGATCAGGAATAAGGAGACCACATGAAGCAACACTTCAATAGTCCTTGGTTTTGGGGATCCTGGTTTGGTTTCTGTTGCATGTACATGGGAAGGAATTTGTGAAAAGGCTATGAAAAAATGACAAAGAAATAACAATCTGCCTCAGCTGTATATAGTAACACCAATTCTTCAACATCAAACTGTTTTTAAAATAAGTACTACTAAAACAGACACGACTTTTAGAAAGAAAACAACTGATTGAGCACACAAAACTTGAAAAACAAGATAAAACAACCTCACCAACTTACTCTCTTTTTTTTTCTTTCTCTGCTGAATAGTTCCCTTCAGAGCACCCTGCTTCTGATTGTGTAGTTAGATAGTGATCACTTTACAACTGCCACATTTCACCTCCCTGAAGCCCAGTTGTCATCAGAGATCTCCAAGTATGGCAGGGTAACAATGTCTTGCAAGCAAATGTTAACCAGAAATCCATTTACAATCTGAAACCCAATAACAATTAGATACAGCATGCACTAAATACATTTCAAAGGTCTGTAATTGTTGTTAAAGATCAATATGAACAGTGACAGGAAAACAAAATTGTTTTTCAGTTATAATAGGATATTCCAAAATATGAAAATATAATGAGAATTAATGATGCAATATTACTTTACTTTTTCGTTTAAGTTGCAAAGTATTCCAGTAGGAAAAGAGAGAATTTAGCCCCCATATTGACAATATCTCTTACAAGAAGAGCCTGAGAGCCTGGAAAGTTGACTGGACTGAGAGAGAAAAAAAATTTCATCAGGAAAATCAAGATTGGGTTGATTACCAGCTGCTGTAACTGTCACAATGTACTTCTCTAGCTCAGTAATACAGGCAATTTAATGGTTGCAGCCGTGGAAAGATCTACCAGTGTAGTAAAGGTACTGGATGAATGGATAGAGAATGTTAGTTATCAAAAATCCAAAGGGAGTTGTTGTGTTAGAAAAGTCTGTTATAAAATAATGGGCTTAATGATAATGCATTTCTGAAGGTACAGATAAGTACAAAAGGTAAATAATTAAGTGTGCACAGGAAACTTGCCCAAAGGTGTTAGGAAACAGAGAGTGGGAAAAAATAGTTTAACTATCTGGTATAAGAAGTTAAATTGGCTTCAGAAAGTATGCAACAAGTGTTAAGAAAATTTTTGTATAAAGAATTTTTACTGCTTTCCATTACAAGCATGGATCCAATAAATTCTTTGTGGTTGAATAAATTAGCTACAAGAAAAAAAAGATAATACTCTTAATGGAAATCTTACTGCCATGGTCTGGAAATTGAAGTTTGCTTAAATTGTGTGCTATGTTAAAAACAGAGGACGACCTTGTTTCATCAGGAGAGCGAGCTGCTGTTTCTGCTGTGATGTCAGAGCTAACACTTGTCAATCACTATGACTGTGCTGAACATACTCTATTGTGTGTGTGTGTGTGTGTGCGTGCATTGCTGGTGGAAGGGTGTCCAGGGTGTTGGTATGCAACGGTTACATCTTCCTCCCTTCAATGCAAACCACCAACAGACATCAGGAAATTGGAAGCAATCAGCATATGGACTTACTGTCCTTCAGCAGCTTCACATCTACCAGTTATAAACCCTCATGGATAAGTAAATACCTTAGCTGCCATGTGCTCTCTTGGATTCAGAGTTGCTAGAAGATGAGTCTGCCCACCTCAGTGGCCCATTTTATAGCAGCAACATTGGCTGAAACATCAGTATGGACAAACTCCCTCTTTGGTGAAGCTCACATTACTATCAAAGAGATCTGTATGTACATTCACTTCTCAAATCTGTATTGCAATCTTCTTGCTACATTTTACTATTTTTCCTCTCATCGTAAAGATGTCTGAAGCTGCTCCATCTAACAGTAAAATAGATCATCATGGATTATTTGACTTCTCCTGAATCAAAACCCTGCCTGTTAAGATATCGGTTTTAGTTTTCTGTGTATGGCTGTTTTTAAAAAATCTGATTATCTGGTTTGATTGATTCTCTTTCTCTCCCACTTAACTTCTCATGGATGAAGATTGAGAAATATGATCAATGACATAAACCTACAAAGTGATGACACAGGATGACAGCCGGTTCTCTCTCTTGCCCCCTAAAGTCCCTAATTTTCCCCTATGTAATAAAGACCCTATTTCTCATAAAAGATAGATATGTGTGCATTAACCATATAAAAATGTGGCAGATTAACTCAAAGCCACACAAATTCTGCATTTAATGCTCAGTCACACATTAGAACCATCACGATATAAATATCCTCCTCCAAGCTAAGATTATGGAGAATTCTGATATATTCCTAACTGCTACAGAAAACACCGAGAGATGAAGCTCAGGCCCAACAGATGATACCATCTACAGTTTGGTGTCTGTTACTCAGAATAATTTCAAAACTCACTGGAATATGCACCAAATCAACAGCGTAATAATAATAATAATAATAATAATAATAATAATAATAATAAACAGCATCACTTTCCTGTCGGCCAGCAGTAAAGGTCCCTCCCTCCCCTCCCTTTATGTGCCCGCATACAGGCCACAGGCTGGAGCCGGATCCGCCCCCTGCAGGTTGTCGGTATTTCAGACAACTGTTTTTACCGGCTTCAGCAGATTTAAAACAGATGGAGGAGGAGATAAACGGATGAGCAGCCAACAACAGTCCGAGATCGGCTGATGCTCTAATGAACCAACGCTGGCAGCTGAGCCCCGAGAAGGGTCCTCCCCCCAGAACTGACCCTCGATGGCGGCTGCTGGGGGAGATGGGGTCCAGGTTAATCAGCCAATTAGGGGGATAAACGACCTTCCGAACATCTTGTTATTTCTACAATAAACACAGCGGCACAGACCGTTTCCCCTGTCCAGCCGAAGTGAACTCCCACAACAGAGGCTCCGATAACCAGAACGGGATGGAGCAGCAGCAGCAGCGTCCGTAGTCCGCCATTCTCCCCGATGGTCGCCGTCTCACGGACCAACAAACAACACCTATCTTCTTCTTCTCTACAGAGGAATAACTTTAACGTCTAAAAGTCAGATTCCTACCTGAACAATTTATCCAAATTACAACTTGAAAAATGCGACTAATTTACGGTTTTCGGATTTCGCTGTCGATCCCGGCTACAGAGAGACCGCAGTAACCGCCGCCATCTTGGTCCCGTTGTCATGGTACCACAACTGGTGAGAGAAAAATAAAACACATTAAAAAAATCGGTTGATCATCGATTATCGATAATAAATAAAGATTTAAACTGAAATTTGGTTATGGATCATTTTTGGGAATCATGCAATATTTATCATGAAAAAAGAGACCAGGATAGATTATTACTTCCCTTGATTGAATAACAACAATAATAAATAATATAATAATAATAATAATAATAATAATAATAATAATAATAATAATAAAATAATAATAATATAAATAATAAACCATTTTGTTTAAATTTCCAATAAACTAAAAGATGCTGAAGTAACTACTTTGTTTCTGTTGATATCGACAGCTGTACAATGAGATAAAAACATTGAATATTTTAAAATTTCGGATATTTATACAGTTTATATGCAATAACAATTTTCAGTGCCGAGGGAATTGTCAGTATTTCGGTCACCGACTGTCAGGCGGTTGTCTCCCTTGTGAAGATCGTAATTCTGTCTCTCTTTCTTCTGTTTAAAGACTAAATTTAACTAAACAAAAATATCTATTATTGTGCGACTGTTAATTCTAAAACGATAAATGTGGTAAATTTAGATAACAATAAAATACATTTCTAAAAAGATCATAAATACATTTATTAAAAGGTACTGGCTTCATCTAAAATATTTATCAGATCCATGTTGTAGTAAATGTAAAAATCTAATACAGCTTCAGCAACTTTCACGGATCAAAGATTGAAATATATAAATGAACAGAAAAATAATAGATGATGCAAGACATTACATTTTACACAGTTTTTAAAATAACGAACCCATTAAAAACATGTTATTATAAAAGTTAAAATTAGTTAAATTAAAGTTAAGTAATTAATGCATTATATTCCAAAAGTATTTGTTTGCAATTCCAGAGAATGTATTTACATTCAAAGACAGCATTTGTTTAAAGCCACAGACCATAGAAAACAACATCTAAAATGATGTAAGGAGAATATCTCATCTTACTTAATAATTGAGTTATTTATTCCCTTATTTATCAATATTTCCAAACTTTCTAAAGGAGAATAAAAAGGCTCTCATTATTTTTCATATTCAGATGACTGGGAATTTAGTTTGTGAATAATTGCTTTCTTGTCATTTTATTTTCAAACTTAATAGTCATGAATCAACCAGCCGAGATCCCGTTGCTGGCCTGACTCCATCAATGTTTTCTCTTTTGGTCGAGTGATTGATGATATCTATAAAAAATCCTTATGGCAGAGATAAGTTGACTCTGCGATCCTTCAGGGGGGAGTCCCTTGTCTCGGACCACAGCTGGGCGATCATTTTCATTTATTTAATAATAAAAATAACAGAAGCATCATCCAAAAGTGCTTTCATTATACTATCCTTAACAAAATTTGCATAATGTTTTTACAATTTAAAATTTAAAAGTTATTAAATATTATGAAATATTTCTGTGAACCTAAATTTAAAGAAACAACGTAGTTGTGAAATTATTGAATTAAATAATGAGAAATTGATATAGATTCATATTTGAATGTATGACATCAAACCCAATATCTTACGTTCCTGGTATTTTTATTTCCTTTAATATGATATACTGAAGTATGGCTTGGTACAAAAGTTGTTTTTGTTTTTTCCTTAAAAAACCTGGTATTTATATAAAAAACTATTAATTATTTATCAAGTATTTCTCAATATGTTTTTATAATTAAAGGTAATTTATTCATATTGAAGAAATTCCAACAAGATTCACGATAGTTCTGTTATTTATACGTTCAGAATTGTAATAGTTTGTTTGAGAAATTCATTCATAAGGTCATTTGGCCAGACGGGCAAACGGACGCGCACCTGTTCTATCAGTGCTCGGGATATTTAGAAATAAATGGACTGTGGGGAAATTGGTCAGTTGTTAGTGATTCCACTAAATCTCAGCACTTGTGTGTTTTCAGTGGGAGGAGATCCAGCGGAGGTGTATTTAGAAGGTGGAATAGATATTATATTTCTCGTAAGTAAGAGAAATCGTCGCAAGACAGCAATGGCACTAAGGGAGGCGTGGCCGGAAACACAGACGAGAGAAAGATGGTGGAAGAGGTTCACTTCCGGTAGGAGTAACACGTCTATGGTGAGGCCATTACACCAGCCAGAGAAATGGTGGCACAAATTCTGTTGCGGTAGAAGAAACGCAACCATGGAGTGTATGTACAAAATCGTGTTTCCTTTGTCTTCTTTTATATCCGCTGGTTCATCGATAGAAACATTCAAATGGTCTAAAACAGCTTTGTTATTTACTTTACTGCTGTTCATTTCTGTAAATTGTAAAATACAGGGTAAAACAGGGGAGACAATTTCAGTATTTTACTTTCTTAATGAGATATTGATCTTCAAAATGTTGTCAATTAAAGTAACAAAAGCCTGCTTATAGTTCAGAAATCTCTAGAAAATAGTAAACTTTTCAATTTTCTCCCTTTTCTCCTTAAACTTTCGCTTTAATTTTGCACTCTTGGAAAACGGTAGACCTTTTCCTAGATTTATTTTTAAAAATAGTAAAGTAAAAAACTTCTTTACAAAAAAACAGGATTTTCTTTACTCTTGCAATCAGATTCCTAAGATGGGTGCTGGTGTTTACTTGTATTTCTTCCTTCTTTCATGTATCAGCTTGAAATATATTTGTGGAATAATTTTTGTTACTGACATCTTTTCTTTTGCTTTTTTTCAGGAATTTTTGTTTTCTTTTATTAATTTACAAACCTTACTTATTTTGTTCTCGCTTGTTGCATTATCCACACAAATACAGAATTCAAGTTTATTTATTTAGGCAAAGTAATTTGGATAGTTTTAATTATTAGATAGGAATTTATACTTTCATCAATAATCGCACCTTGAATCCTGTATTTGTGTCAACTTTTCTACTCACCATACTAACCATTTTTTTTCCAATATGACCATTGTATAATATTATGGAATTATACTCGATGCCGATGAGAGTTCATCTATCAAAGGAAACTGGCGATGATACCTGTCACAGGTGTGGGTGGCTAGAGTTGGTTAAGATGCCGATTGCATTAAAAATAACTAAAGTGTACCAGCTAGTAGTAAAGCCTCTGCGTTTGATTCTGCGGCCCCGTCCCTTTCCAATAGTGCGTCTGATTCTGCTTCCCCGTCCCTTTCCAAATAGTGCGTCTGATTCTGCGTCTGCGGCCCCGTCCCTTTCAAATAGTGCGTCTGATTCTGCTTCCCCGTCCCTTTCCAATAGTGCGTCTGATTCTGCTTCCCCGTCCCTTTCCATAGTGCGTCTGATTCTGCGTCCCCGTCCCTTTCCAATAGTGCGTCTGATTCTGCGCCTCCCCGTCCCTTTCCAATAGTGCGTTTGATTCTGCTTCCCCGTCCCTTTCCAATAGTGCGTCTGATTCTGCGTCCCCGTCCCTTTCCAATAGTGCGTCTGATTCTGCGTCCCCGCCCCTTTCCAATAGTGCGTCTGATTCTGCGTCCCCGTCCCTTTCCAATAGTGCGTTTGATTCTCCGTCCGGTCCCTTTCAAATAGTGCGTCTGATTCTGCGTCCCCGCCCCTTTCCAATAGTGCGTCTGATTCTGCGTCCCTTTCCAATTGTGCGTTTGATTCTCCGTCCCGGTCCCTTTCAAATAGTGCGTCTGATTCTGCGTCCCCGTCCCTTTCAAATAGTGCGTCTGATTCTGCGTCCCCGCCCCTTTCCAATAGTGCGTCTGATTCTGCGTCCCTTTCCAATTGTGCGTTTGATTCTCCGTCCCGGTCCCTTTCAAATAGTGCGTCTGATTCTGCGTCCCCGTCCCTTTCCAATAGTGCGTCTGATTCTGCGTCCCCGTCCCTTTCAAATAGTGCGTCTGATTCTGCGTCCCCGTCCCTTTCCAATAGTGCGTCTGATTCTGCTCCCCCGTCCCTTTCCAATAGTGCGTCTGATTCTGCGTCCCCGTCCCTTTCCAATAGTGCGTCTGATTCTGCTTCCCCGTCCCTTTCCAATAGTGCGTTTGATTCTGCGTCCCGTCCCTTTCAAATAGTGCGTCTGATTGCTCTGCGTCCCCGTCCCTTTCCAATAGTGCGTCTGATTCTGCGTCCCCGTCCCTTTCCAATAGTGCGTCTGATTCTGCGTCCCCGTCCCTTTCCAATAGTGCGTCTGATTCTGCCCCTTTCCAATTGTGCGTTTGATTCTCCGTCCCCGGTCCCTTTCAAATAGTGCGTCTGATTCTGCGTCCCCGTCCCTTTCCAATAGTGCGTCTGATTCTGCGTCCCCGTCCCTTTCAAATAGTGCGTCTGATTCTGCTCCCCGTCCCTTTCCAATAGTGCGTCTGATTCTGCTTCCCCGTCCCTTTCAATAGTGCGTCTGATTCTGCGTCCCCGTCCCTTTCCAATAGTGCGTCTGATTCTGCGTCCCTTCCAATTGTGCGTTTGATTCTCCGTCCCGTCCCTTTCAAATAGTGCGTCTGATTCTGCGTCCCCGTCCCTTTCCAATAGTGCGTCTGATTCTGCGTCCCCGTCCCCTTTCAAATAGTGCGTCTGATTCTGCTTCCCCCCCGTCCCTTTCCAATAGTGCGTCTGATTCTGCGTCCCCGTCCCTTTCCAATAGTGCGTCTGATTCTGCGTCCCCGTCCCTTTCCAATAGTGCGTCTGATTCTGCTTCCCCGTCCCTTTCCAATAGTGCGTTTGATTCTGCTCCCCGTCCCTTTCCAATAGTGCGTCTGTCTGATTCTGCGTCCCCGTCCCTTTCCAATAGTGCGTCTGATTCTGCGTCCCCGCCCCTTTCCAATAGTGCGTCTGATTCTGCGTCCCCGTCCCTTTCCAATAGTGCGTTTGATTCTCCGTCCCCGGTCCCTTTCAAATAGTGCGTCTGATTCTGCGTCCCCGCCCCTTTCCAATAGTGCGTCTGATTCTGCGTCCCTTTCCAATTGTGCGTTTGATTCTCCGTCCCGGTCCCTTTCAAATAGTGCGTCTGATTCTGCGTCCCCGTCCCTTTCAAATAGTGCGTCTGATTCTGCGTCCCCGCCCTTTTCCAATAGTGCGTCTGATTCTGCGTCCCTTTCCAATTGTGCGTTTGATTCTCCGTCCCGGTCCCTTTCAAATAGTGCGTCTGATTCTGCGTCCCCGTCCCTTTCCAATAGTGCGTCTGATTCTGCGTCCCCGTCCCTTTCAAATAGTGCGTCTGATTCTGCGTCCCCGTCCCTTTCCAATAGTGCGTCTGATTCTGCTTCCCCGTCCCTTTCCAATAGTGCGTCTGATTCTGCGTCCCCGTCCCTTTCCAATAGTGCGTCTGATTCTGCTTCCCCGTCCCTTTCCAATAGTGCGTTTGATTCTGCGTCCCCGTCCCTTTCCAATAGTGCGTCTGATTCTGCTTCCCCGTCCTTTCCAATAGTGCGTTTGATTCTCCGTCCCGGTCCCTTTCAAATAGTGCGTCTGATTCTGCGTCCCCGCCCCTTTCCAATAGTGCGTCTGATTCTGCGTCCCCGTCCCTTTCCAATAGTGCGTTTGATTCTCCGTCCCGCCCTTTCAAATAGTGCGTCTGATTCTGCGTCCCCGCCCCTTTCCAATAGTGCGTCTGATTCTGCGTCCCTTTCCAATTGTGCGTTTGATTCTCCGTCCCGGTCCCTTTCAAATAGTGCGTCTGATTCTGCGTCTGCGTCCCCTCCCTTTCCAATAGTGCGTCTGATTCTGCGTCCCCGTCCCTTTCAAATAGTGCGTCTGATTCTGCGTCCCCGCCCCTTTCCAATAGTGCGTCTGATTCTGCGTCCCCCCGCCCCTTTCCAATAGTGCGTCTGATTCTGCGTCCCCTTTCCAATTGTGCGTCTGATTCTGCGTCCCCGTCCCTTTCCAATAGTGCGTTTGATTCTCCGTCCCGGTCCCTTTCAATAGTGCGTCTGATTCTGCGTCCCCGTCCCTTTCAAATAGTGCGTCTGATTCTGCGTCCCCGTCCCTTTCAAATAGTGCGTCTGATTCTGCGTCCCCGCCCCTTTCCAATAGTGCGTCTGATTCTGCGTCCCCGTCCCTTTCAAGTGCGTCTGATTCTGCGTCCCCGTCCCTTTCAAATAGTGCGTCTGATTCTGCGTCCCCGCCCCTTTCCAATAGTGCGTTTGATTCTCCGTCCCGGTCCCTTTCAAATAGTGCGTCTGATTCTGCGTCCCCGCCCCTTTCCAATAGTGCGTCTGATTCTGCGTCCCTTTCCAATTGTGCGTTTGATTCTCCGTCCCGGTCCCTTTCAAATAGTGCGTCTGATTCTGCGTCCCCGTCCCTTTCCAATAGTGCGTCTGATTCTGCGTCCCCGTCCCTTTCAAATAGTGCGTCTGATTCTGCGTCCCCGCCCCTTTCCAATAGTGCGTCTGATTCTGCGTCCCCGCCCCTTTCCAATAGTGCGTCTGATTCTGCGTCCCTTTCCAATTGTGCGTCTGATTCTGCGTCCCCGTCCCTTTCCAATAGTGCGTTTGATTCTCCGTCCCCGTCCCGTCCCTTTCAAATAGTGCGTCTGATTCTGCGTCCCCGTCCCTTTCAATAGTGCGTCTGATTCTGCGTCCCCGTCCCTTTGAAATAGTGCGTCTGATTCTGCGTCCCCGTCCCTTTCCAATAGTGCGTCTGATTCTGCGTCCCCGTCCCTTTCAAATAGTGCGTCTGATTCTGCGTCCCCGTCCCCTTCAAATAGTGCGTCTGATTCTGCGTCCCCGCCCCTTTCCAATAGTGCGTCTGATTCTGCGTCCCCGCCCCTTTCCAATAGTGCGTCTGATTCTGCGTCCCCCTTTCCAATAGTGCGTCTGATTCTGCGTCCCTTTCCAATTGTGCGTCTGATTCTGCGTCCCCGTCCCTTCCAATATGGTGCGTTTGATTCTCCGTCCCGGTCCCTTTCAAATAGTGCGTCTGATTCTGCGTCCCCGCCCCTTTCCAATAGTTCGTGTGATTCTGCGTCCCCGTCCCTTTCAAATAGTGCGTCTGATTCTGCGTCCCCCCCGCCCTTTCCAATAGTGCGTTTGATTCTGCGTCCCCGTCCCTTTCCAATAGTGCGTCTGATTCTGCGTCCCCGCCCCTTTCCAATAGTTCGTGTGATTCTGCGTCCCCGTCCCTTTCCAATAGTGCGTCTGATTCTGCGTCCCCGCCCCTTTCCAATAGTTCGTGTGATTCTGCGTCCCCGTCCCTTTCAAATAGTGCGTCTGATTCTGCGTCCCCGCCCCTTTCCAATAGTTCGTGTGATTCTGCGTCCCCGTCCCTTTCCAATAGTGCGTCTGATTCTGCTTCCCCGTCCCTTTCCAATAGTGCGTTTGATTCTGCGTCCCCGTCCCTTTCCAATAGTGCGTCTGATTCTGCTTCCCCGTCCCTTTCCAATAGTGCGTTGATTCTCCGTCCCGGTCCCTTTCAAATAGTGCGTCTGATTCTGCGTCCCCGCCCCTTTCCAATAGTGCGTCTGATTCTGCGTCCCCGTCCCTTTCCAATAGTGCGTTTGATTCTCCGTCCCGGTCCCTCCTTTCAAATAGTGCGTCTGATTCTGCGTCCCCGCCCCTTTCCAATAGTGCGTCTGATTCTGCGTCCCTTTCCAATTGTGCGTTTGATTCTCCGTCCCGGTCCCTTTCAAATAGTGCGTCTGATTCTGCGTCCCCGTCCCTTTCCAATAGTGCGTCTGATTCTGCGTCCCCGTCCCTTTCAAATAGTGCGTCTGATTCTGCGTCCCCGTCCCTTTCCAATAGTGCGTTTGATTCTGCGTCCCCGTCCCTTTCCAATAGTGCGTCTGATTCTGCGTCCCCGTCCCTTTCCAATAGTGCGTCTGATTCTGCTTCCCCGTCCCTTTCCAATAGTGCGTTTGATTCTCCGTCCCGGTCCCTTTCAAATAGTGCGTCTGATTCTGCGTCCCCGCCCTTTCCAATAGTGCGTCTGATTCTGCGTCCCTTTCCAATTGTGCGTTTGATTCTCCGTCCCGGTCCCTTTCAAATAGTGCGTCTGATTCTGCGTCCCCGTCCCTTTCAAATAGTGCGTCTGATTCTGCGTCCCCGCCCCTTTCCAATAGTGCGTCTGATTCTGCGTCCCTTTCCAATTGTGCGTTTGATTCTCCCCTCCCGGTCCCTTTCAAATAGTGCGTCTGATTCTGCGTCCCCGTCCCTTTCCAATAGTGCGTCTGATTCTGCGTCCCCGTCCCTTTCAAATAGTGCGTCTGATTCTGCGTCCCCGTCCCTTTCCAATAGTGCGTCTGATTCTGCTTCCCCGTCCCTTTCCAATAGTGCGTCTGATTCTGCGTCCCCGTCCCTTTCCAATAGTGCGTCTGATTCTGCTTCCCCGTCCCTTTCCAATAGTGCGTTTGATTCTGCGTCCCCGTCCCTTTCCAATAGTGCGTCTGATTCTGCTTCTGCTTCCCCTCCCCGTCCCTTTCCAATAGTGCGTTTGATTCTCCGTCCCGGTCCCTTTCAAATAGTGCGTCTGATTCTGCGTCTCCGTCCCCGCCCTTTCCAATAGTGCGTCTGATTCTGCGTCCCCGTCCCTTTCCAATAGTGCGTTTGATTCTCCGTCCCGGTCCCTTTCAAATAGTGCGTCTGATTCTGCGTCCCCGCCCCTTTCCAATAGTGCGTCTGTTCTGCGTCCCTTTCCAATTGTGCGTTTGATTCTCCGTCCCGGTCCCTTTCAAATAGTGCGTCTGATTCTGCGTCCCCGTCCCTTTCCAATAGTGCGTCTGATTCTGCGTCCCCGTCCCTTTCAAATAGTGCGTCTGATTCTGCGTCCCCGCCCCTTTCCAATAGTGCGTCTGATTCTGCGTCCCCGCCCCTTTCCAATAGTGCGTCTGATTCTGCGTCCCTTTCCAATTGTGCGTCTGATTCTGCGTCCCCGTCCCTTTCCAATAGTGCGTTTGATTCTCCGTCCCGGTCCCTTTCAAATAGTGCGTCTGATTCTGCGTCCCCGTCCTTTCAAATAGTGCGTCTGATTCTGCGTCCCCGTCCCTTTCAAATAGTGCGTCTGATTCTGCGTCCCCGCCCCTTTTCCAATAGTGCGTCTGATTCTGCGTCCCCGTCCCTTTCAAATAGTGCGTCTGATTCTGCGTCCCCGTCCCTTTCAAATAGTGCGTCTGATTCTGCGTCCCCGCCCCTTTCCAATAGTGCGTTTGATTCTCCGTCCCGGTCCCTTTCAATAGTGCGTCTGATTCTGCGTCCCCGCCCCTTTCCAATAGTGCGTCTGATTCTGCGTCCCTTTCCAATTGTGCGTTTGATTCTCCGTCCCGTCCCGTTCCTTTCAAATAGTGCGTCTGATTCTGCGTCCCCGTCCCTTTCCAATAGTGCGTCTGATTCTGCGTCCCCGTCCCTTTCAAATAGTGCGTCTGATTCTGCGTCCCCGCCCCTTTCCAATAGTGCGTCTGATTCTGCGTCCCCGCCCCTTTCCAATAGTGTGCGTCTGATTCTGCGTCCCTTTCCAATTGTGCGTCTGATTCTGCGTCCCCGTCCCTTTCCAATAGTGCGTTTGATTCTCCGTCCCGGTCCCTTTCAAATAGTGCGTCTGATTCTGCGTCCCCGTCCCTTTCAAATAGTGCGTCTGATTCTGCGTCCCCCTCCCCGTCCCTTTGAAATAGTGCGTCTGATTCTGCGTCCCCGTCCCTTTCCAATAGTGCGTCTGATTCTGCGTCCCCGTCCCTTTCAAATAGTGCGTCTGATTCTGCGTCCCCGTCCCCGTCCCTTTCAAATAGTGCGTCTGATTCTGCGTCCCCGCCCCGCCCCTTTCCAATAGTGCGTCTGATTCTGCGTCCCCGCCCCTTTCCAATAGTGCGTCTGATTCTGCGTCCCTTTCCAATAGTGCGTCTGATTCTGCGTCCCTTTCCAATTGTGCGTCTGATTCTGCGTCCCCGTCCCTTTCCAATAGTGCGTTTGATTCTCCGTCCCGGTCCCTTTCAAATAGTGCGTCTGATTCTGCGTCCCCGCCCCTTTCCAATAGTTCGTGTGATTCTGCGTCCCCGTCCCTTTCAAATAGTGCGTCTGATTCTGCGTCCCCGCCCCTTTCCAATAGTGCGTTTGATTCTGCGTCCCCGTCCCTTTCCAATAGTGCGTCTGATTCTGCGTCCCCGCCCCTTTCCAATAGTTCGTGTGATTCTGCGTCCCCGTCCCTTTCCAATAGTGCGTCTGATTCTGCGTCCCCGCCCCTTTCCAATAGTTCGTGTGATTCTGCGTCCCCGTCCCTTTCAAATAGTGCGTCTGATTCTGCGTCCCCGCCCTTTCCAATAGTTCGTGTGATTCTGCGTCCCCGTCCCTTTCCAATAGTGCGTCTGATTCTGCTTCCCCGTCCCTTTCCAATAGTGCGTTTGATTCTGCGTCCCCGTCCCTTTCCAATAGTGCGTCTGATTCTGCTCCCCCGTCCCTTTCCAATAGTGCGTTTTGATTCTCCGTCCCGGTCCCTTTCAAATAGTGCGTCTGATTCTGCGTCCCCGCCCCTTTCCAATAGTGCGTCTGATTCTGCGTCCCCGTCCCTTTCCAATAGTGCGTTTGATTCTCCGTCCCGGTCCCTTTCAAATAGTGCGTCTGATTCTGCGTCCCCGCCCCTTTCCAATAGTGCGTCTGATTCTGCGTCCCTTTCCAATTGTGCGTTTGATTCTCCGTCCCGGTCCCTTTCAAATAGTGCGTCTGATTCTGCGTCCCCGTCCCTTTCCAATAGTGCGTCTGATTCTGCGTCCCCGTCCCTTTCAAATAGTGCGTCTGATTCTGCGTCCCCGCCCCTTTCCAATAGTGCGTCTGATTCTGCGTCCCCGCCCCTTTCCAATAGTGCGTCTGATTCTGCGTCCCTTTCCAATTGTGCGTCTGATTCTGCGTCCCCGTCCCTTTCCAATAGTGCGTTTGATTCTCCGTCCCGGTCCCTTTCAAATAGTGCGTCTGATTCTGCGTCCCCGTCCCTTTCAAATAGTGCGTCTGATTCTGCGTCCCCGTCCCTTTCAAATAGTGCGTCTGATTCTGCGTCCCCCCCCTTTCCAATAGTGCGTCTGATTCTGCGTCCCCCCGTCCCTTTCAAATAGTGCGTCTGATTCTGCGTCCCCGTCCCTTTCAATAGTGCGTCTGATTCTGCGTCCCCGCCCTTTCCAATAGTGCGTTTGATTCTCCGTCCCGGTCCCTTTCAAATAGTGCGTCTGATTCTGCGTCCCCCGCCCCTTTCCAATAGTGCGTCTGATTCTGCGTCCCTTTCCAATTGTGCGTTTGATTCTCCGTCCGGTCCCGTCCCTTTCAAATAGTGCGTCTGATTCTGCGTCCCCGTCCCCTCCCTTTCCAATAGTGCGTCTGATTCTGCGTCCCCGTCCCTTTCAAATAGTGCGTCTGATTCTGCGTCCCCGCCCCTTTCCAATAGTGCGTCTGATTCTGCGTCCCCGCCCCTTTCCAATAGTGCGTCTGATTCTGCGTCCCTTTCCAATTGTGCGTCTGATTCTGCGTCCCCGTCCCTTTCCAATAGTGCGTTTGATTCTCCGTCCCGGTCCCTTTCAAATAGTGCGTCTGATTCTGCGTCCCCGTCCCTTTCAATAGTGCGTCTGATTCTGCGTCCCCGTCCCTTTCAAATAGTGCGTCTGATTCTGCGTCCCCGTCCCTTTCCAATAGTGCGTCTGATTCTGCGTCCCCGTCCCCTTCAAATATGTGCGTCTGATTCTGCGTCCCCGTCCCTTTCAAATAGTGCGTCTGATTCTGCGTCCCCGCCCCTTTCCAATAGTGCGTCTGATTCTGCGTCCCCGCCCCTTTCCAATAGTGCGTCTGATTCTGCGTCCCGTTCCAATAGTGCGTCTGATTCTGCGTCCCTTTCCAATTGTGCGTCTGATTCTGCGTCCCCGTCCCTTTCCAATAGTGCGTTTGATTCTCCGTCCCGGTCCCTTTCAAATAGTGCGTCTGATTCTGCGTCCCCCCCCGCCCTTTCCAATAGTTGTGTGATTCTGCGTCCCCGTCCCTTTCAAATAGTGCGTCTGATTCTGCGTCCCCGTCCCTTTCAAATAGTGTGTCTGATTCTGCGTCCCCGCCCCTTTCCAATAGTGCGTCTGATTCTGCGTCCCCGTCCCTTTCAAATAGTGCGTCTGATTCTGCGTCCCCGTCCCTTTCAATAGTGCGTCTGATTCTGCGTCCCCGCCCCTTTCCAATAGTGCGTCTGATTCTGCGTCCCCGCCCCTTTCCAATAGTGCGTCTGATTCTGCGTCCCCGTCCCTTTCCAATAGTGCGTTTGATTCTTCTCCGTCCCGGTCCCTTTCAAATAGTGCGTCTGATTCTGCGTCCCCGCCCCTTTCCAATAGTGCGTCTGATTCTGCGTCCCCGCCCCTTTCCAATAGTGCGTTTGATTCTCCGTCCCGGTCCCCTTTCAAATAGTGCGTCTGATTGCGTCCCCCCCGCCCCTTTCCAATAGTGCGTTTAATTTTGCCTCCATCTTCGCGTGCGTCTTCGTGTTCGTTAAAATTATGGGAATTATCATCCGTGATGTCAGCCGGTAATAATTCCGAATACTACCTGCTGCCTATAAGTTGGTTGCCATAGATAGATAACGATTTTAGCCATTTGTCACAGCAGCAGCAGCAGCAGTCGACCGTCGTCGATGTCGCTGTTTCTGTGATCCACGTCTGTGACGCAGCCATTTGAGCCGTGCAGCAAATCGAGTCGAGTCTGACTCCATCTTATTACCGACGTTTCTCTGTAAAAAAAACCGGATGGAAATTCAAGTTTCCATAAATTTAAATAAATACAAATGTCATGGGTACAAGAAAACTTAGTTTCCATCCGGTTTTTTCCCCTGCTGAAGTCGGCAAAAAAAAAAAATAAAATATAATAAATAATAATTTTAGCATAATTTTATTTTGACGTTTCATTGTTAGAATAACGGACAAGTCGTATTTTTTGAAAAACTGGTCAGTTCTGGCCTGAAGATTCAAAATTTATGTTAACAAAGAAAAGTTTCACCTTAAGGTTTTAGTGGCGAAAAAAGGAAAAACAAAGGTATGGATTTTTGGAGATTACAATGTTAAATCAGACCAATTATGGACCTACAAAGCAAGGAATTGTCTTGTAGATTTTAAATTTATTTTATCAGCTGTAAATTTGGAGACAAACATTTAAAGACTGAAATAATTTCCATAATTAAAATTAATTTAATAGTAAACGATAATCATTACTGAATATCAATCATTTTTATCCTCAATTTTAAACAGCCTTAGTTATTGTATTTTGAAGAAATTTCCCTTATACTAGGTCGACAATATTCCTGTTAACCATTGTGAATAGACCTTTCATTCTCTGATCGGTTTTACGTTGGTTTGCAATATTATTATGTCGTTCTATCCTCTGTCACCATCAGCAAATAGCATCTTTAAAATGTCTGGTTTTATTACTAATTATACCTTACTGCTAA